>JAEIGQ010000311.1:0-240227 GCA_018904275.1 Lordiphosa clarofinis | reverse complement strand
ATTTCCAACAAAGAAAATAATTATTTTTATGCAAATTTGTGTTTGTTTGGGATATTATAATATATATAATGACAGAAATTATTTTTTGGATATATAGTTTAGGAAAAAAAATGAAGCCATATATGGCTCTCTATGCATATGGGCTAATCCTGCGTTGCGGACGTTACATTTGTACGCAAATTTGCTTCTTAAAATTGACACAGCTGGCGTCCACTTTGGTATATTTGAAATACTTTTGGTGCAAAATGCAGTTCTTTGGGAGTACTTTCAAACCTAATTTAAGATAATAGGCTATCTGTATTTGAAAAAAAGTTATGCTTGTTTAAAGTTCCGTTGCGGACGTTACAAAAAATGGAAGTCGACTTTGAGGCTTATGTGCATTTCCACATTTTTTAGCGAATTTTGCATATTAAAAAAAATAAGTCTAATAACAAAAAATTTAGTAGAATATATGACCAATTCAACCCAGCTTTCAAAAGAATGATTAGTGGTCCCGTTATTAAAATATCTTAATTTTTGTGCTATTGCGGACGTTACACTTTTTCCATTGACCCAGATAGTATAAAAAAAATTTTTTTTTTCATCCGATTGACTTGAAACTGGGTTTGTAAGCTTAGTACGCGAAATAGTTCGACACGTGTTTTCCAGATGTTGGAAAATCCGCCCACGAGGAAAATTTCCGTAAAATTCTGCTTGCAAAAAAATTATTTTTCATCCGATTGGCTTGAAATTCAGTTTGTAATGATTAAACTCGAATTTATTTGGGTTTTCATTTTCCGATGTTGGAAATACCGATTTTTATCGATATTTATCAATTATTAATATTAATATTATTTAAACCAGGGTTCGTAAATAACACACAATGTACAAAACATCGTGTTTTAAACATTGTTCAAAACAGTAAGCATTGTTTTTTTCATTGTTTTTATTGGGAATGTTCAAAATGTTTTGAACAGTGTTCTAAACAATTTATGTCAAAATAAAGAACATTGATAAAAAACACAGGCGTTTACTTTAAAACAAAGTGTGTTTCTAATACTAACATTTTCAACAAATAAAAAACATGTTTATTAACATTTTGAACATTTAACATTTCGACACACGAAAGCGATAACATATTGAACACTGTAACTACAAATTGAACTTCCCTTACAAATATACATTAAATAAATATTTGGCTCAAAGTATGCTTTGCATTTGTGCTTGTGATTGAGCTCGTCTGATAAATAGAGCAGCCACTGTTTAAATTTCTGAGCAAAATGGGAAGACCGAAAAAATGCGATACCAAGGAGCTGGACTGGTAAAAAGACGGTTCATATAAAGATGCTAGCATGCTATGTAACAAGGACTTGGCTAATATTTCTGGAAATATATGAGGAAGGCAGCGTAACGGAACCGTCAAAAAGCAAACATAAAGACTAAGCTGAAGTTATCGCGTAGGGAAAATTAATAAACACCATATTTGAATAAAAATATAATTATACTTGAAAGGCATTTATTTTGTTTTTTTGGGTGCTTGCATTTAACTAGTGTTAGTCTCCTCTTTGGCCGTTTTTAAGAATTTAAAGCAGGGTTTGTCAAGAAGAGCGACAGCAAAAAAAAAGCGACGCAAGACAGTTCCGACCTGCAGGCCAGCGACTGAAAGCTTTTTCCGCTCTTGGCGCAAACCCCGGCATGCGTTCGACTCGTGTCGGTGTGAAAAACAAATGCGGGCCAGGCGTGGCCTTCGTTGATTTAAAGACTGATCAGCATTTTTCTAAATTCTTCACCATCGGTCATCCATGGTATTTTATCGCGGCTCAGTATGAGCAAATTCAAATTTCTGCAGTCATCTCATTTTTAGTCTTGAATCACTAATTTTCTAAGTATTTACCGCTTCTATGGAGATCCTTGATCAAGATTCTTAAGCTGGAAATACCCTCATGCTGTAGGACCTACGATTAAGTGATTGCCATACGATATTTCCATTCCCTGGTAGAATCAATATATATCGCTGATTACTATGTAGATATGTCTTAAAGGTACGAACATTCTACCTAAGCAAAGGCGTAGGATATGAGAATATTTCGAACTGCGGAAAAGGCCAATAACTGAAAGACTTTTTTCTTAGTCAACATTTGAAGGATGGAAGCTAAAAGACTGAAAGAAGCTCAGCTATTCAAGCCAAATATTTATTTAATGTAAATTTGTAAGGGAAGTTCAATTTGTAGTTTCAGTGTTCAAAATGTTATTGCTTTCGTGTGTCGAAATGTTAAATGTTCAAAATGTAAATAAACATGTTTTTTATTGTGTTAACAATGCATGTGTTTAAAACACATATGATTTTGAACTGTCCAAAATGCCTAGTGTTTTTGATCAGTGTTCGTTATTCTGACATAAGTTGTACAAAACACTGTTTAAAACATGTCGAAACACACATGTTGTTTATGAGTTTAAAACATTTTGATTTTTTTTGAACAATGTATTTTATGTGTGTGTTATTTACGAACCCTGATTTAAACACACTTTTTGTTATTTTGAGGTTATGTTTTTCGGATTCTCGACAACCTAGAGCAATTTAGAGCCCAGATTCAGACTCAGCAGGCAATAATCCATTATAAACACCTATTTCCACCTCAAATAAAAAAAAAAATTTTGAGCATTTTCTTGCCGTTGCGGACGTTACACATTTTCACATTAACTTTTTTCAAAAATATGTGTAATAAAGGTATATTTTCTTTCATCAGATTTAACGGGCATAAAAAACTCTGTTTATAAAGTAAGTTTGGATAACCGAATTATTAAAATTCATTCTGCTAAATTAAAATAACCCAATTTTCCGTTGCGGACGTTACACACAGCAAACCGATTTTTAGTTTAAATTTTTAATATATATTAGATATCCTACATATATAATGAGTACCTTAAATTGAAGGAAATGAAACAAACTTTAAGTTTTGCTAAGCGGAAAATACTATAACGACTGTTTTTACCATTTTTGTGACCAATAAAACAACCCTTTTTTTCAAGAACTAATAGAAGCAAGAGGAAGGTGTAGGTATGCCTCTGCCAAGAGCAGACAAACCACCGTAGAACAATATTGCTTACGTATTTTGAAGCTTGAATATGTACCCTATTATTCCATTAACAAACATTTGGATTTTGGACAACTTTAAATTTCAACCCTTGGTTTAAAAATTTTCGGATTAGCCCATATAGCTTACTCTGTGTGAAAGCTAGTGAAACAGTTTCTTTTGTCATTGTAGCACAAAAATTCATTACATTTCTCACAAATAGTATAGGAACGAAATGAACAATCACTTTGACAAAGCCGTGTTCTCCATCCATTTGGGAAAATGTCCAATACTGTCAGCTCGAACCGAATTCGGTGGAAAATTCTGGCTGACGTCTTCAGTTTATCAACAAACCTTGGAAGATTGGTATTTCCTTGAAATGGACAGCTCTCATTCAAATAAGGGGGCAAGTGATTTTGTTTCCAAATCGGTGCTCCTGCCTTTTATTTCGGCTTTTCTTTCGAAAAGTGGTCATCTGAACCACTCTCATCGGTCTCCGGTATAAACATGTCCTCCAGTTCGACCGTTTGATTTCCATCAACTTCTTCTTCGGTATCGTAGTCGCCATCACTTTGCAGCGGATCATCGATTTCGTCGACATATTGTACATTACCGTAAAATGATTGTACATTCATTTCTAGAAAATTTAATCTCATATGTATATAGAAAATATCATACATGGCTTCGGCAATTTTTGCAAGAAATAGTATATATAATGTTCACCTCACAATCAAATTTTATTTTTGTATGAAAGAAAACTATATTTTCTTCTGGATAAAAATTATTCTTCAACAAAAAAAAATGTTTTAGTTCGAAACTCAGCAAAAATCATAGCAACACGAAATAAAGCATCACAAAAAAATTCTTTAAATGACAGTCGAATAGAAAATAGTGCAAAGAGAATGACCGATAACAATCGACTTAGCGCAAGTACCGTTTTCACTAAAACAAAATTCAATAAAAATGAAAAGCCATATATGGCTCTGTATGCGGTAGAGGGTTAAGATAATAAACATTATATCTTCTTGGAGCTTTTCATCTATACTAGCTCTTAGATCAGAAATAACCAACTTAAGTAAGTGAAATTTAATATATATCATTGGAGAGGGTACATATGTATAAAATATGTCAAGTGCACATGTTCTCAATTGGATTCATGTCTGGAGAATCGAAAATGAACTTTTTAAGATTTTTATGTTCCAAAAATCCAAATTTGCATTAAAATGAACAAAGGAAGTTTATAATTCCGAAACGAACATATGTCAGAGGTCGGCAATAGGAGCAGACATATCAGCAGAATACGAGAATACCAGCAAAGCACATTCTAGCATCGAGATTTAAAGCTCTAAAGCTTTCTATTCTCTGCCACGATATAAGCTCCCTGCCAGCGGATTATGTATGTGAGGAGTCGCCAAGAAGAGAGAAAAATATTTTACCAGTTGCCAGTGGCAACTTCTCTGCTCTAATGGCCGACCCCTAGAGTAAGTTTCGATAGCTCAGCTTACGGAACAACAAAATGTACATTTTATTTTAGATGGCTGAGAAAATACGAAATGCCTCGTATTCTATTTTTTGCAATTTTCATTTCCCTTCTAAATATTTAATGTTGAGAATATGTTAAAAATAAATGAGCTTCTTTTTGGGTATACCCAACGACTCGATGTAGAAGACAGAGGAAGCTGTCAGCGACGAGCCTCTAAATTTCATTTTCTACCCAGCACAGACACTTTAGGGTCCTTGATGTCCTTGTTAAGCTTACAAATAATTGAAGGGCGCATGGCCTGGACTTAAGCGAGTTCAATGCCTCGACAAGACGATTTTTCTCTCTCTTTAGCCGTCTCTCTTTCTATGTCCTTTGGCTGTCCCTGTGCGGTCTAAAAATAGCTTCGAACTTGAGCACACTGCCACATGGCAACAGCCTGGCCAGAAAGGACAAGCCAATTTCGTAACTCGTATTTTGTATTTCATCAGCAAGTAGCATGAATTTTGCATGAGTGAAGGAAAAGTGAAAACTTTTGTAGTTGGAAAACACGTGCAAAGGTTGCCATCATGCATAATTCATATGTATAGGACGAAAGGATGTGGAATGAGTGTGTGTGTGTGCGGCTGTTTCCCAATCAATTAACAGACGGAACGAGATTCAATTTTAAATTTATATTTCTATTTCTATTTTGCACTCGCAGCGTAAAATTTTTCCATTTATCTTTTCTGCTGCTGTCGTAAATTGCTTTTCCCCCAGCCGTTCCCCCTCCCCCCGTCCATCAGCCTACCCTAACGGCAGACGACCGAGTACCGAGATGAATTTATCGCTTTGTAATTATTATGACCGATCATTAGCGTCATCGTCGAGAAGAGCAAAGCAGACCAGAGACAGAGCCAGAGTTTTAGCGTGTCACGAGCCAAATGAAAATCAATTGAGTTAAATTGAAACGCCAACGGAGAAGCCATAATCGGAATAGCAACAACAAATATATGTATCAGACCAACCGATCAGCTTTTTACCCCCCTCCCGGTGGACACTTTTGCGCATAAACATTAAACCAAAGATAAACAAACAAATCTTTTGCAAATAATTGTCTGAGCTTTTCGATCAACTTTAAGGCAGATGTTGTCTAAAGATTTACGAGAAGTTTATCAAAATGATTTGTTGTTTAGATTTGCCCAAATACTTTGTATGCTCTGATCATTCTGCTGGGTTTGCGTCTTTGCTAAGTGAAAGGAAAGCTTCGGCATTATTTTAGTATTTAAGAGAAATCAACAGATTTTCGTTTTTTAATTTGAAAGAGCTTTAACACTAAGGAAAATTTCCATTTCCCTAACATAGAAAGAAGCGAAGTAAGTTGCGTTTCATAATCATAAGAAACTTATCCATTTGGGATATTAACAGATTGGATCACTTCTTTCACAAAAGTTGATTAATTTGCTCAATTCTTAAACACATAACGAACAAGTGAATCTTATATAACAATTGCCAAAAATCAATAAGAAATCTAGCAAATATCACGATTTTGCGGATCTTTCGATCTTAACCATCTATCGATTCATCCGTATCCAAAATAATCTAAACTGATATGAAAATTAAGCAATTTTCGATATTTTTTATATTATTAATAATAATAATATTCAAAATAATTAAAACTCATTATAAAAGTTTAAACATTTCGCGGTTTTTTGTCTATTTGACTCGACTATTTACCCATCTGTTTAGTCATCTATTTATTCATCTCACTAACGGTCTTTAAGAAAATTTTAACCCATATATGAATCTACAGCTCCTATTTACCCGTCTGTTTACGTCAAACTCTTAAATAACTAAGAAGAGGTCGCTAAAACCAACAAGTGTCTGAGAAAATTTAAATGTCTAACACTTACAATGTTAACCACCGGACCAATTTTCCATATCATAGCCTAAACTATTTCTGAGATGTGGACTCCAACCACTCTTGAACTGGTTCAACCAGCTTCTTAGAACCATCTAGTTTTCAGTTCATAGCTCAATTAATTTGTATTTTAAAACAATACGCTTTTGAACCGCTCAAAACCGATGAAAATATTCAACTGAATTTTACCAACATAAAGTCTAAAATTCACTATTATATCTTAAATAACTTAAGAGATTTGACCCAAAACCAAACAAAAACAAGTAAGAAAGTCGGTCAAGCCCGACTATAACATACTCTGTACCTGGAGTAGAAGCTGAATGCAATGCTGGTGCTGCGCTCATCTCTAAGTCTTTCTCTCTTTCTCTCACTCTCACTCTCTGTCTCTCTCTTTAAGATTGTGCGGTGTTAGTTGTAATAGGGTGGGAGGGGGTGGGGGAGGGTGATGTACTTTTTTGTTCATAACTTGAGAACCGCTGATCCGATCTTTATCATTTCTTCGGCAAATCGATACATTTTGCTAATTACTAACTATCTCTAAAAGGTACGAATCGTCTAACTTCAAAACTGTAGAAGATATACCGTTTTTTCCAAAATGCGGGGGCGGAAGGGGGCGTGGCAAAAATTGAAAATAAACTTGATCTGCCTGCAGCTATAAGAAACATTTGTCCCATACATGTCAAACCTCTATCTCTTACCATCTCCGAGATCTGTTTGTTCATACGGACGGACGGACAGACGGACAGACGGACGGACAGACGGACGGACAGACGGACAGACAGACGGACAGACGGACATGGCTATATCGACTCGGCTGTTGATGCTGATCAAGAATATATATACTTTATAGGGTCGGAGATGATTCCTTCTCCCTGTTACATACTTTTGCACAAACTTAATATACTCTATGTACCTTCGGTACAGAGTATAAAAAACGAGAGCGTAAGGTAAAGTCGGCTCTAACCGACTTCGATATACCCGTTACTCAAAACTTGTTCAACAGTGTTCCTGCGTTCCTTAGGGTGACCATCCGAAAAGTAGGCAACATTTTGTTTATGTTGGAAGGGGGGGTAGCAGGGGGGCTTGTATCACTTTTTTTGCTCATAACTTGAGAACCGTTCATCCGATCTTGATTGTTTCGATCGAAATCGATTCATTTTGCTAATTACTAACTATCTTTAGAAAGTACGAATCGTCTATCTTCAAAACTGTAGGAGATATAACGTTTTTTTTGAATTGCGGGGGCGGGAGGGGGCGCGGTCAAAATTTGAAATAAACTTGATCTGCGTGCAGATAAAAGAAGCATTTGTCCCATACATGTCAAACCTCTATCTCTTACCATCTCTGAGATCTAGGTGTTCATACAGACGGACGGACAGACGGACAGACGGACATGGCTATATCGACTCGGCTGTTGATGCTGATCAAGAATATATATACTTTATATGGTCGGAAATGATTCCTTCTGCCTGTTACATACATTTGCACGACTTTAGTATACCCTTTTTACTCTACGAGTAACGGGTATAATTAACCGGTTAAAAACCCGCTTCTGAACCAGTAAACTTTACATTTCAAGTTCATAGCTGAGATATGGCTCTAAACCATTTTTTAACCGGTTTAATTCCGGAACTGTTTTTGTTGTAATCTATCCAACTCCATGACCGAATTTCAAGTTGATACCTTAAATAACATCTGAGATATGGCTATGAATCACTTTTTAACCGTTTTTGACCACTTTCGAACCAGTTCGTAGACTTGAGATATAGCCTATGACACTTTTTTGATTGGCATAAAGATACAGTGCAAATTTCGTAAAGATCGCTTCAGCGGTTTTGACGCCTACATGCTACAAACATACTTTCAGTTTTATTTATATATTGTATAGATTAAAGATCTTAAAACTCCGATCAGCCGTTCCTGAGAAAGAAATGGTGTAACACCCTCGACTGTGTTTTATGTATGGAGGAGACACCTTGCGAGTGAAATTAGAATAGACAGAGTGACCGTACCAGAAAAATTTCTTAATAGGACTGTGTCTAAACATTTCAATCTTTTTAATGAAAACGGCGAATCGAATATGCTCAGTGAACACACACACACACACTCAACAACACTTTCCAGACCTTTCAGCTACAATTCCGAAACTATGTCCATATTAACAAATAAGTAAATGAAAGCTAAAGAAAGTTTGAGCGTTAAAACGCTCTAAACATTAAAGAAGTTTCTTGTACTGGTTTTGCCTAAAAACTTACCATCAATTGCTCGCTTGCAATTCCCAAGTTCGAATTCAATTCTAAAATAAAATACAATGGGTAATTAAAATTTTGCGATGCAGAAATCAAAAGTCAATTTATTGAAGGAGTGGTTCTATTCTTCTGAGAACCAGTTGAAACGAGAGCGTTAAAGTCGGCTCTAACCAACTTCGATATACCCGTTACTCATGAAAAAACATGTTTAACAGTGTTCCTGCGTTCCTTAGGGTGACCATCCAAAAAGTATGCAACATTTTTTTTAGCGTGGGTGCTTGGTTCACTTTTTTGCTCATAACTTGCGAACCGTTCATCCGATCTTTATCATTTCTTCGGCAAATCGATTTATTTTGCTAATTACTAAAACTGTAGGAGATTTAACGTTTTTTCCAAATTGCGGGGGCGGGAGAGGGCGTGGCCAAAAATTTGGAACAAACTTGATCTGCGTGCAGATAAAAGAAGCATTTGTCCCATACATGTTAAACCTCTATCTCTTACCATCTTTGAGATCTAGGTGTTCATCCGGACAGACGGAGGGACGGACATGTCTAAATCGACTCAGCTGTTGATGCTGATCAAGAATGTATATACTTTATATGGTCGGAAATGATTCCTTCTGCCTGTTACATACATTTGCACGACTTTAGTATACCCTTTTTACTCTACGAGTAACGGGTATAATAAAGCAAAAACCCGTCTTGCACTTTGCAGATTATTGCAAATGTTTTTTGGCCTCCCTTGATTTAACTGTTTTGCTACTTCTGGTGGCAATGATTTAAACTTAAATCTTCTATTAACTTAAAAGCTTAGTCGTTTTACAGTCCCGCCTCTTATTGGGTGTGTCCATTTTCATTGGCAATGTCAAGGTCATTGCTGGCATAAATTAACGCCCAAAAGCCACAACTATCACAACAGACAAAAATAAAAATACAAAAAACCACAACTAAAAAGTAATAACAATGCTGAATGCACACAAATGGTTTATTACCATACGGCCAGCCATGGGCCGTTCGCTTTAAACTTGACATTGACATTGACTTGCATTGTGAGCCACGCCCCTCAATTGTCATCCACAATTGCATTGCCAGGGCGCAATATCTGCGGCATCTTAATTGAAATAAAAGTGAAGAAAATGACAAAACGATACATTTCAATTAAGCAGGCGAAAAACCACACATTTCGACAGCTTCCAATAAAGTGGAAACACGGCGGGGCTTCAGTTGCTAACTGGAAGGGGGGAGGGCCTGACGCAAATGGATCAGCTAACATTATTAAAATGTTTATGCGGGGGGCATAAAACACGAACCAGTCACGTACACGAGGCGAAAGCAAAACAGTTCGAAAAACACAAACTACTGACCCCAAAAGTAGAGCTAAACATGAACAAAGTTGTGTATTTATCTGTTAGAATGAGTTACTAAAAATGAAATGAAATACTAATACTTATTGGCTTAAACTTATTTGTATTATATAAGAAGGAAAAACTTTCTGTTGTCAGGTGTCTCTTGCGCGACTTTGCATTCGAAAATCTTGAAATGGGTTATGAATATGTGTAAGATTGGCTTATATAATATTAGTTTATTTCGATTGTTTTCCCTATGAAAATATGATAAAAGAAAATAGAGTTTTTAAGTACTTTTCATTTTTAGGTCTCGGTGGACTTTTCTGTTTAAATGTCCATATACATATTAAAAGAAACAGATTGATCGCAGTCGGAATCAGTCACAAAATTGTTTGATCCCGAAAATGGGAGAGGCATGTCACCCCACCCCCTTCTTTCGTTGCTAACTAGATTAGGCTCTTGGGACTTGAACTCAGATTCTCGAAGACGGCACCTCAGCTAACACGACTATCAAGCACATGCGAGAGATAGTGACCAAATCATAGTTAAGAGTGCAGCCACTCTTTTGCCTTTACTCTCAGTTTGTTTGCTCTCTCACTCTGTTGATTCTTACCTAATATACACCGTTTTGGACTAATTCGGTCTGATATTTAATTTTACGTAATCCTACTGTTGGGATCAAATCAAATTTTTATTAAAATGACCACACATTTTTGTTCTGTGTACCAATTCGGAGGAAGTTAATACCGAATTAATGTTAAAACCAAAGAAAAGTTTTACTGGAACCGGACTTGAAATCTAATCCTCCGCATAAACTTGCACTTAGCTATTCTTAGCTCTGAGTTTGGTTTGGATGCGATTTTGTTTTTGTTATATTGGAACTGGTTGCCTGCGGTTTTTGGCTTCTGTTTCTGGTGTTTTGGGCCATTGACATTTCTGACACACACACACACACACACCCATCGCTTCTTGCAACACTTAAGCTTTGACAATGTCTATCAATACACTCACAGCACACAAATCAATTAAGAGGCAAACGCCAACGCGGCGTATGCGTGTTTTTATTTTTGCTTTGCGTGTTGTCGACGCGTCGACGCTTAAGCAAACACACACATATATATGTACTTATATATATAGATATAGTAATACCTTACTAAACAGGAGACGACACACGCAGCTTTTCTTGATTGATATATGCCAAGGCAAACAGTTTGCTCAAGTGTCAAAGGTAAATCAGTCAATCAATTCATCCATAATACAAGTAATTAGCACACAAACCGTTTTCCCAGCGACAAAAATAAGATGAAACATTTTATGCTCTGTTAATTTAACACAAAATTGCAAATAGATCAACAAATTATTTAAATAAAATTTGCCAAACGTCGGCAGAAATTTGCAATGAATCGAAACGCCAACGCCTTAGGGAAGGCAAGAAACGGTGGACGAAGGGGAAATGCTTGATCTATTACTGGTCTGCATATCTGTCGCATAGAAACATTCCCAGCCTGTTTACAATTTCTGTTTACTTTTACAATTCCTTAGATTACTTGATGAGTTTTTGTATCATTAGAACCAGCCGATCTACGTGGGGAGCTTCAAATGTTAGTCGTCAAATGTTTATTTGAGAAATCGCGTATAATAAATTATTAAGGAAAAAGAGAGAATATCAGATATGATCAAGTATTTTTAATGCCAAAAGTTCTCTTCCAGTTACTTATGTTTCGATTAACTCGATTTCAATTCATACAAACTCAATGACACAGCTAATATAAACAAATGGTAGTTGACCGCAGCAAACAGTAAAACCTCCCTCGTAATAGTCTGCTTTTAATAAAGCTGAGAGTTAGTTCCTTTATTAGAAAACTAGCAGGTAGCCGGCTATTGATATATTTCGATCTACACCACATACAACCTCTACTCTTTATTTTATCGCAATTCGCAAGTTTCTACATACATTTTGTTCCCTTCAATCTACACCTCTTATTTACCAATGTCTGCACTTTTGTCTATACCTAAAGGACAATTTGGCAAATATCCAATATTAATAATAATTTTAAGTCCTTTGAAATTTGTGCAACTTTCGCAATTTTTTTGACCATTAACCAACTTTTGTAATTGTCATCTAAACATTAAGCGCTTGATCAAAAAGTCTCATAATAAGTTTGCGAATTTCGCGGTTTTTATGACCATTGAGTAAAACCCTATATAGCATATGTTCAACTCCAGGTTTTTAACTAACTGTGTAAAGTTTCATCCTAATCCTTTCAGGCATTTGTTGGTGAAAGCGCTTTCGTAGATACTCTTATAATAAGTTAGCATATTTCGCGGTTTTTGGACCATTCACAGACTTGAGCTATAACTTATGATATGTAACTAAACTATCGAACATTTCTAAGCTTTTTGAAGGCAGTCATTTAGGCACCTTACTATTCAACCTTCTCAAAAACAATATCCCACAGGTTTTATCCCATTCGCATGATCCATTTGTATGCCGTTGATAATAAACTTTGTCTGTTCTCCTCCTTCAATCCGATTCTCGATTAAATTCTCTTTACACCAAGTGCTCGGTTAATAGATCCTCTTAATCTCAGCAAGTGTAAATACTTACACAGAGGGAAAAAACGTGTTCAGAAAATAAGCTGCCTTCACCTTAAAATGAGAACAGAACGTTCTTAAAATTTTTGAGAACAAATGTTGAAAGGTGCTAAATGTTGAATGAGTTAATTGTTCTCAAACGAATAATATTTACTTTAAACAACAACAACAACACCGGTTTTCAGCAGAGAGATATACAAGAGAGACAGCGAGTTGGTTATCTTTTTGCTCTCTCTCTCTTGTCTGCTCAACAAAGCATAAGTAGCCCTCTTGACGTGCATCTGCAAAACTGTTCAATGTCTGAATTGTCAAGTGCGTCATTTCATAGGTTGAGTGCATAAGGTACCGGTCTCAAATCCCAGTCAAGCCCGAACCAATTTTTCTGTGTTTTTCTGGAAACTTAAATGAAACGAGTCAGGTGAAGAGTGCGTCGTTGAAGCGATGTTTCTGATTTCTATGGCACATATGGGAGGAGGGAGAGCAGGAGGGCGCATATGCAGAGTGGCCTTGCCTCTCTTCACTTCCAATCAAAAGAGGTATGTCCCCGTTCCCTATTCCATCCAAATGTGAGTAATCCGCCCACACCTGGTCCCAAGTGCAATCAAATTTTTTTCCAGGTGAGTTTAAAATGTTCTTGAAAACGGAACAATATGAACTCAAATCATGTTCTCAAAAATGGCGCGCTTTCTCAATAAATTGTTCTTGAAGTGAGAACATTGTACTACAAATGAGAAAACCCGTTCATGCATACTTTTTGGTAACGATTGTCCTCGTTTTGAGTCCAATGTTCTCGTATATGACCTTTAGTCGCAATCCACCTTATGAGTTTGATTATATGATTAATACCACTCCACTGGAACAAATCTATCAAGTGGACGATCCAAGTTGTGTTTTAATAGTCATAAAGCAATGGAAGTTCTCGGCTACGTTCCTAAGCAACTGTGAGACCAATTATTGAATAGGGGTCTTGTCTGGTCTCCATACTAACAAAAATTTCAAGACCAACTGGAGTATGTTCAAAAACAGTTCTTAATTTTCGCTCTTCGAGGCTTAAACTGGGATCCTGCCACTCAGGACAGATTACGTCTTACTTATTACGCCTAATCAACCTGCCCTCCTTTAAGAACTATTTGAGCTATTTCGAGATTTTTTCTTCAAAATATGCGGTCACACTAACAAAAATTCAAATCAATTGTCAGTTTAACTGCATTTGGAAATCTTTCTTAAAATAGCCCCAAACAGCCATCACCCACTTTAAACATAGTTGCAGTTTTCCTCCTATTTAGCTCGTAGTGCATTCTAATTCATAAAGCGCTAAATCTATGCTTCTTGTACACTTTCTCTTGACATTTTTATTTTGATTTACATTCACCTATCAAGCTTTCACTCACAAGTGACAGCAAAATTCACAGCCTGTCAAGAACTGCAAAAATTACAACAGGGGCGCTCAATAGCTGCGTCGCGTAAATTTACACAATAATGTTTTTACGCGAGCTGGTGAATATCCTCTATATATAGTCTTGATCTTGAATTTGCATTATCAGATTTTCGTGTCTAACTCCTAATTGTTTGTAATAATGAATAATTTATTTACAGTTAGACAAATACAAAGAGATGAAGTAACTTCTGCTCCTATTTCTGGTGTACTTCTCGCACCACCCTCGCTAATGTAGAGCATTTCTGCTATTTTCACGAGCGAATTAGCACCCGCTAGAAAATTAACTGAAAATATTTACGTATAAAAACAAAATCATTTTAATTTGGATGCGTGCCAATTAAAATGCATAAACTCCTCCACCTGTCCTCCCGCTGTCCTGCCTATTGAGGCCATATCTATGCTAGTGTTTCCTCTCCCGCCTCTGCTGTTGTTGTTGTTGTTGCTTTTGGGGGCCTTTGCATATTTGAAATGTTCATTTGCACAAAAAAAAAAAAAAACAACAACCAGCGCGTGATTATTACTCATTTAACGACGCCGACGTCGACGTTGACGTCGACTTCTTTGCGTCACAGGCGCCTTCCCCTCTCTTACAGGGGCCGGGGGCGTACAGGGGTTTGGGCTGCCACTCAAAGCTCTGTATATCACAGATACCAGACTCTGGCCCGCCCACCCGTTAGTCCCGTCACTTTGCGGTCCGGTCCGGTCCGTTGGTGTCCAGTAACACTTATCTACATGCATAATATTTTTGTTTTCTTTTAGTTTTCTTTTTTTTCGCGTTAATTTGTCTAAATAATTAACGACAAATCGGGCGACGAAACTACGAGAGAAGTCTACGTGCACCCAAAGTCGTAGCCATAAAGACACTGTGTACTTCGACTGACTGACCCGCCCATATTTTATCTTTTCCCTTTCAGTTGTACTTTTCTATTGAACTATTTGTTTCTGGCAAATCAAATGTTTGGCATCAAATTTATATGGCATATTTAGCGGCTTTATGTTTGGGGCGTTGAATGGGACGACAAGACGAATCGAAATCACATTTAATAATCTTGGCAAAACTGTCAAAAGCAAAAGCTACCAAAACGGAAAATTGCTTGAGGTTTGACTCGTGTGTGGGCAATTTGTTAGAGATGTGACGTCAGTTGACAACGATTAGCTGGGTGCCAATTGTCAAAGTGCATTTTAAAAAGCGCTCAGGACGTCAGAACAGTTCTGGAAACGGAAACATGTATCGGATCGTTTAGATCCGAATTGTTTTGCTTTTTAATCGGACTGCAAGGGCGTTAGGAGCCACTGAGTGTTCATTGCTTTTCTGAAAGCTGAAGGCCAAGACGAACTTTGACATATTTTGTACCTCCTGAAGTTTGTACCTCACTGATAACGTTTCAATGTGGCGCCACACGAACCCGTATGAGGTACTGACACCCTTGTGAAGCCACCGTCGAAAACAATTTTGTGATTTTTTTTTGACAAAATGGTGGACATTGAAACAATTCTTTAACTAAGAAGTATCTATCCCCGTTGTGGCGCCAAATAAATTGTGTAATGTACATTACCCTTGAGGCGCCACACAAACTGTGTAAGGGACTGCCTAGCGTAAGTGTGCCACGAGCACCAAATTTTCGATCACTGAAGCTCAATTATTGGCTTTTTTTTTGTGCTCGCCGCCTTGGTTCGATCGCAAGCACTTGAGAGCTCGTTTCTCCCACTCGTTAAAGCTCGCGCCTAAACGAGCTTTAGGCCAGCTACGGACGAGTCTTAAGTAAGCAAATCAAAAAATCACAAAGACATGCTCACTCTTTTGCCTGCAGGTAACAATTGTTTTACTCTATACGAGCTTTGCTCATGACAGCTCGTAGCAAATCTTTGATTTCGGCAACAAGAGCTCGCAGCAACTAGTGGCTGAAGCTACGAGTCAAGGCGAGTATTTATACTAGGCAATACACGAGCTCGCAAATACAATAATCCTCGAATTCACAAAAGCTTTTGCATTTTTCCTTTTGTGTAAGCTGTTGGACGAGCTCAACGAGCTTCAAGCGTTAAGTTTACATGTGGCAAGGGTGAGCGAGGTTGCTCGTGACAGCTCGCAAGCAGAGAGCGCTAAAACGTGACTGTGTCTCTCTCTAACACACAATGAAGTGTGACTTCGGCATACATCCGGCAAGTAAGTTCGTGCTCCCGGGGCTATTGCTGGGGAACTCTGGCTTAAAATATGCTGTCGTAACCTTATTTCTCTTATTTATATGGCCTAAGTTTCTTCCTATTCATTAATTGATTTTTAATGTCAACTTCCTAGGATCCCTTAAATAATACAAATAAATAATATTTTTGAAGGTGACACGTCTATAAATCACACAGTCATTTCGCCCAACAACACAATTTAACAATCCATCAATTCAACACAAAACAAAGTTCTCACAAAACAATTTCAACACACGTCAATACAACACTAAGTCACTTCTCCCAACACAACAATTCAACACACGTTAATTGAACACAAAACAATTTGAACACGTCAATTCAACACAAAACAAAATAATTAATTTATTATTAAATTTTAATTTGGTTTGAATTGAATTGACAAAGTGTTAAATTGTTGTGTTGGGTGAAATGACTTATAGACGTGTGTTGACTTTTTTTTTTGTGAAAACTGTTTTGTGTTGAATTGACGTGTGTCGAATATACGTGTACGAAATTGCTTTGTGTTGAATAGACGTGGAACCTAAAGTTGAGTAACGATGACTTTTATTAGTGATAGTAAATATAATGCAAGTGTGTAGTACCATTAGAGATAGAAGGGGGACACTAGCTGCAGGTACTGTGTTGAAATCGTACTATGCTGAAATTTGCCGATGTTCAATTGCTTTGTGTTGAAATTGATTATGTTGAAATTGTATATGTGTTATAATTGTGCTTTGTTGAATTGACGTGTGTTGAATTGACGTGTTGAAATTGTTTTGTGTTGAATAGACGTGGAACCATTTTTGAAAGCCCATCAATTGGCCCAATGACCATCCTGAACGAATTTCCTTTGATAGATAGGGGAAGATGAAGGGTTGTGATCAATATTTTTTCGTTCTATAAATTTGGTATTTTAGTTTAAAGGTGCATGTGACTTTGCTCATCATAAGTTTTAAGAAAAAAGTTTTTGGGGGTGTTTCATTTTATATTGAAAAAAAAAATGATTGAAATGAAATTGGTGGGTGGTTGTAAGCCACCGATTTAAAAGTTTAAAATTCATGGTCTTAAACAATTATTCTTACTTAATTTGTTCATATTCTGATATAAGATATATCAATGAATAATGAAAATAGATTGACAGCAGCCGGCTTGATTTCTTTTATATACGAGCACTTTTTGATTCTTTTGTTTGTTTGGCTTTTTTAATGTTTTTTTTTACTTCTTTGGAGCGTTTTTTCTTTGTTTCATGTTCTCTTTGGAAGTCGAAACCAAATTTTTTCAAAAATCGCGTTCTGGTGCCCAAACTTAAAGAACGTGTTGACTGATAGGTTGCTTGTCAAAAGTTAGGTAATAAGAAGAGAAACACTTGACATAAACAAAAAATTGAAATTTTTTTGTGGACAATATTCGCGTGGCTCACTACCCCCCCATGGCTCAGAAGCCCCCATCTTCCCCTACTATTTAAATTTTATTCCTCTTACCCTTCAGCATGACCTAAAACAATCCGGACTTAAAAGGTCTCATAGTAAGCTTGCCTTTGGGTCATATTTTGTTGTCATGTCTGAAGTTCAGTACTAAATCATAAGCTCGAGTGTGTGAAATAACATCCCCGACACTGAATAAATTCTTTTCCAGAAAAAAAATCTTTCCGATATTTAAAATGCAAAAAAATTCTGGCATCAAATTTTATAACTTAAGAAATTATTAATTTGATATTAAACCACAATTCGACACTTTGACGCACTTGCTATCGCTCCCCCAAGGGGAGCATTAAGATAATATTTTTCGCTTTATTGTGGTTTTGCTTATTGTTGAAAGCTGACGTAAGGCGAAGTCATCGTTATGCGTTCTTGACTATGAAATAGGAACTCTAAAGAAATGTTAGGAGACTTAAATCAGTTTTCTTAGACACAATTTGATCTTTTATTTAAACAGTTTTTCATTGAATTCTCCGATTCGTATTTTGTTATCAGAAAAGGTTTCAAACGATCAAAATCTTGTCTCAATATTCCCGTTTCGTTAACGATAATAAAAATTCAATACCTCATCATAGGCCACTATTTTATCTCATTTAAGGAATATTTAAAGACTTTTTTGACGCTACCTTTAAAACGAGTTTATTAAAGATTTCCTTTTTGATGTGCGAAAACAAAAAGGCAAAGAGCTCAGTGAGCAGAAAAGACGTGGACAATCTCGCTAGAATTGTATTTTTGAGTCAGCCAAAAATTGTTTTAAATGAGTTGAACTGAGTCAACCATCGATCTTTAAAGAGCTGTATGCTTCTTTATGCCTAGCAATAAAAAGTCAAAGCTAAAAAGGGAATATGGGTATGTACAGAAGATATCCCGTAAACTAAGTGTTTTCTTTTGGGACTTCTAGCTCATTATTCGAATCGAATAGCTTGTTTCTTCCAATATATTAATCTTGCAATCTTTACCTGGCTTGCGACTAGATGTGCTTTTCTGTGTACTATCTTTTAACGATGAACCAATTGGATTCTGCATCGCTGTTCGTAGATAACCACGATGACTCATCAATTACATCATCTTCTTCAGTGACAAATTGGATTGCGTTGTTATCACTTAGAAAAACTTAAATGAATCGTTTTAAATAGATTATAATTGGAGTTTTCGTTTTGTCAGGGACAAGATCCAACAAATTGCAAACAAATTTCGACTAAAACTGTTTCATTTTTGTTCAGGAGCTCTGTAGAAGTCATATTCTAAAAAAAAGTAATACCAGAGATAGCCATGTCCGTCTGTCTGTCTATATAAACGTACAGATCTCTGACATGGTAAGAGAAGAGGTTCGCAATGTATGGCGCAAATGCTTCTTGTACTTCATATCTTCATATCTACCATCATTTTAAATCAAGATCATTTATCGATTCGTCAAAGGAATAGTAAAGATCGGATGATCGGATCGGATTTTTGCTGGGTAGCACCGGTTCAACGGCGATGGGCAGCACTTTACACACTTAATGTCTTGGATTTTTGAGAAAATGTAACATAAAATTTGAAGACAATTTGCTCGTCGATATGCGATTCATTTTTTGGTTAAATTTTCTTAGAATTGACCGCAGATTTCGTTTTTGCTGTACGTTTAGTACATTTCGACCCCAGCTAGTGTACAGTAGGGGGGACATAACAAACGATAGTTTGAGAAAACATTTATTTAAGGGTATGCTACTACGATTCAAAGTTCATCACTCATACGTACCGTTGTCCTTGCCTATTTGATTAATTTTAAAATAGTTAGCGTATACTTGGTTTAAAGTTATAACATTTGACGAAAAGGTACCATGACGTTGAAAAAATTGTTTTAAATATAACCTAGATAATCAGGCCTGTTCCCGTTTTCGATTCCGATCAAATTATGCGGAATCGGAATTGTTAAATGTACTTCCAAAAACCCACTCTGTTGTTCGGCTTTTAACTTAAAAATCCCATTTACCTTCATTCAACCCTCTTTATGACAAAAAGATTCGCCCGAAATCTTTAATCGTCTCTTAGAAATCACAGCTCTTCTCAATTCCGATCATTCAAATTCGGAAACGGGAACAGGCCTGAATATGTAAATTATATTTACTAAAAATATACTTATGCGAACTCGTATATTACTGCAAGACGTTTTAGAGGAAAGCAACTTTTAGCCTTATACTAAGAGCCCATTTTTGAAGTGAGGCTTCACATTAACTGAACTGAATGCTGGGCATCACGGTTGCGGCCGTCCATATGCAAAATTTATTTTTACGGTGTTTGTTGCTCGATTTAATTCAAATTTGACAACTTTTAAAATTATACGGATTCGATAAGGCAAGCGTGAAGGGTTTAAGATTTTTAATTTATTATGTACACTAGGGTGGACGCCGATAAAAAATATAACTGATACCATCTTAAACGATTACTTTCAGGGTGTACATAATGAATTAAAAAATCAAAAAATTTTATATCATGTTTTAACCTCTGCGAAAAGCCTTCAAAGTTTCCACAAACATTACGTATACGACCCGTTCACGGAATCGAAATTCTGTCTACGAATTCTTCGTATCATTTTAAAAGTTGTCAAATTTGAATTTAATCGAACAACAAATAAAAATGGACCAGGAATCGAATGTATTTTTGGTTGGTTGACTTGGACCAAATTTTGACGAAGCGAGCCCATTTCCAGCGAAGAGATGCGTTTTTTCTACGCTTTTATATGGGACTAAATTCTTACGACTGCCCATTTCAGAAAGTGCAAGTTGAATTCAGCACGAGCGGGGTTTCAACAAAGGGCCATGTACGCATGAACGCACTGTCCTTCTAGTCCGATACTACAGACATTACAGTGAAAACCATTTTAAGTGTCCATTTTGGCTACTATGGGCAATTCGCTAAACTCAAGGGATCGCTCCGTGGACACCGTTTTGAATTGATAAAGAGACAGAGCCTCAAACAAAGAAGAAATTAAAGACTATACCAGAAGAAGACTTTGCAGCATGTGCTTAAAATTGTCCTACAAACACAAACAAAATTGTAAAAAACGTTGGCACAAGTGTAATGCAGTAGGGGGAGGTTACTTTCAAGGGAATATAATGAATTGACAATGTTAAATAAAGAGTTTTTGATTTATGTTTTGATTTTGATATATGATATTTCCCTGTATTTTTTGCCCATAGTAGTATAGTAATCCGCATTATTTTTCGATCCTGAAGAAGCTTATTTATAAGCAGCCCAGTAAAAGTAGACTATTCGCAGGAACGGCTGCAACCGTGATGCGCAGCACTTCAGTTGAGTGTGGGACCTGAATTCAAATCAAAGATATTCTGATAGCCTCTTGATGTACGGCTAAAACTTGCTTTCATCTAGAAGTAAACAGCGCAAAATAGTAGAAATTTTGCCGTAATATAAAGTTTTTACCAAATATATTAAGTACCAAATACATATATTAACCTACATATTGTGTCTGTTATATAAAAAACATTTTTTATTGGTCATGGTAACTTTTTGTCAAATGTTATGACTACAAACCAAGTCTACGCCAACTACTAAAAAATTAAAAATGTAGGCATGGGCAACAGTACGTATGAGTGATAAACTTTAAGTTCAAGTCGCAGACCCTAAACCTTATTTTTTCTCAAAAATTTTTTTTGCTATGCATTTTATACACAAATATGCATCGTTTAAGCGGGTATCAGTATGACGTTACAGTTTTCCATATATAAAATGCCCGACCTAATGTACATTTACGAAACAAATGAACAGGAGATCGAAAGAAAAAAACTCAAGCCATAGATCTTGTTTGACTAGCATTTTAAAGGGTCTGACCAGGCGATCGAAATATCATTGAAGAAGTTTTAAATGTTTTCTGATTGAACGGTTTTTTCTTTTTCTTAAAATGGAACTTCGTAGTCTTCTTTCAAATTTTCTTTTAATTTATTATGATTAGGTTTTGTCGGAATAGAATAGATTTCTAGCCAATAACGACGGCAATAGTCAAGCAAAAACGTGAAAGTAGAAAAGTTTTTGATTGCTATATGCCCTTTTTATGTATATTTATACCAGACTCTGGCGCGTCGCTATCTACTGTGCATACAAAAGTGCTCTGCTACATCGAGAGTAAAAGCTCGTCTGTGCTATTTCGCCAACAATGCCGCCGAGCAAAATAAACTTTGGATCAGTGGCTGCACACACACAGACGAAATCTCAAAATATTATTGTATTTTGTGCCGATCCCTGATTCAAAAGAATATATTCTCAGTTGCCAGCTAAGGAATATAAATTATGCTTCTAAAATTCAAACTTAAACTCGGATAAAGTAAATCTTTATAAGTTTAGGCATTCTTGGGACTGGTTTTGAAGACAAAACTATTTGATGGGTATCTTGGTCTTCTCCTACATCTGATGATCATTCTTGATGAAAAATTAATGACTCAAACACTTGAAATTCAATTAGTGCAAACAAGTGTCTGTGCATCTCACCTGAAACGTTGCGATTTGTTTACGTTTTCGGAACTCATTTTGCAAGTCTATTAAGCTCTCATCTCATTGAGTATCTATTTCGTAGGGTCACTCCCCCCCCCTTATTCAACACATAATCGAAAATTGTGAAAATGTTCATGAACCTCGTGACTTTGATGACATAAAAAAACAGAACAAAAACCAACATTGAAGAGAGAAAATATAGAACACGAAACTCTGCTTCGGTTTATTTATGTTTATATGCAGATATGTGGGCATGGGTATGTATCTATCTAGTATTTATTTATATTCATATGCCAGACGTGCGTGCGAGTATCTGCTGTACATGAATGCTCAACTTTTGGGGGCAAGTCCAGTTGGGGGATGAGCCAGGAGTTGGCGTGACTCTGTGACGTATGCTCGTATGTATTCAATTCAATTTCGACACTCTTCCCCTTCTTTAATCAGCAGCCAATTGAGACAAATGAACAATTTATTCACAGCGAGAACGTGCGAGAGCGAGAGAGAGGGCGAGAGTGCAAACTCGCCACAGAGCAAAAACCCTTGCAACTTGCAGCATCCAATCGTTCAGTTACGGTTCAGCTACAGACCTGGCCACAACACAGAGAGCACTCGACGTACCGACATACCCACATATAGGAATTCTTCTCGTCGAATTAAAAATAGCGTAGAAATTTTCGGTAGAAATAGAGCGAGAGATAGGGAGAGGGAGCAGAGAATGCCTTCACCTTGGCCATTTTAAAACCAAAATATTTTCTATTTGTCAAAGACAAAACAATAAAAAGTTATAAACAAAATTTGCATAAATCAGTCCGAAGGAGGGAGGACTACATACACACATACGTATTGTCACGTAGACAGGCCCCGCACAAGCAGCCATAGCCATAGCTAACAAGTGCCGCCCGAAAGCTTCCACGGGAGAAAAGAGCGAACGAGCGAGTAAGAGAAAGCCGGAGCACGCGCAAAAGTGTCAGCATCCTCAGCGGTTCGCTTCGGTTCGGTTCGGATCGGCTCCGCTCGGCTTGCCTTAGAATTTGGTATTTGAAAACGCCGCTAGCCCAACGGCACAAACAGTCGCCTGCGATAAGTCGCCCACATCGTTCACGTTCTTTCTCCGCTCACTATTTCCCGCTATTCCTGTACAATTTTTCGTCTTCTTCGCTGAGAGCTGAAATTCACGGCGAAATAATTTTAGCTACTTGTTATCCGTCCATGCCATGCGCGATAAAATATCACAACTATTTTGCTTGCAAAAGAACGCATGCAAAGCTAATTCAACAGATAATCGAGGTGTGTGATGTGTGTGTGTGTGTGTGTGTGTGTGTGGGAGTGTGTGCGTAAACATCACACTTAATTTTTTTCTAGTGTCTAATCCTGTGTGTGTTGTGTGATTACCTTTATATAGGACATAATGTGCCAACAAAAGCAACGAGCAACGGGACCATGTGCGCCAATGGGTCTTTTGGGACAGAAGGGCCCGAAGCGACAGAGACCGACTCATCAGGGACCGGGCGGATGCGGAAGTCGCTGGAGAGGAATGGCTCAACGCAGAACGACACTGTTCACCTCGAGAGAAGGTGAGAAAGATTGTTTAGAGCTCCAGATCTTGACACCTTGATGTTAACTACTTCACTTGCCTTCATATATATGAGCTATATTTATGTTTCTTATTTTCTTTTCTTCTTCTCTTTTTATAAAGGCTGGGCCTCTTCAGTGGGGTGGCTTTAATTGTCGGAACTATGATAGGTGAGTAAATCCAACAAACAAACAAAAAAAAAGTCTTCTAAAAAGAAAAGAGTCGGTACTGCTGAACTTTGATATGCCCCTTAGTTATGATTAAAGTTGGGGACTTATGTGGTCTTATATATAATAATGGTAGATCCGATGAGTTCTGATTTAATTTTAAAGACCATGGCACATAGTTTGTATTTAAGAGTAGAAATATACCAAACAGCTTTTCGCTGTAATATGTATAAAAACAAGTAAGAAAGTCGGTCAAGCCCGACTATAACATACTCTGTACCTGTGGATCGCGGTGCTCATCTCTAACTCTTCTCTCACTCTAACTCTCTCTCTCTCTTTAAGATTGTGCGGTGTTAGTTGTAATAGGGTGGGAGGGGGGGGGGGGAGGGTGATGTACTTTTTGCTCATAACGAGAACCGCTCATCCGATCTTTATCATTTCTTCGGCAAATCGATACATTTTGCTAATTACTAACTATCTCTAGAAGGTACGAATCGTCTATCTTCAAAACTGTAGGAGATATAACGTTTTTTCAAAATTGCGGGGGCGGGAGGGGGCGTGGCAAAAATTGAAAATAAACTTGATCTGCCTGCAGCTATAAGAAACATTTGTCCCATACATGTCAAACCTCTATCTCTTACCATCTCTGAGATCTGTTTGTTCATACGGACGGACGGACGGACAGCGGACGACGGACAGACGGACGGACAGACGGACAGACGGAAACGACAGCTATATCGACTCGGCTGTTGTGCTGATCAAGAATATTACTTTATAGGGTCGGAAATGTTCCTTCACTGTTACATACTTTTGCACAAACTTAATATACTCTATGTACCTTCGGTACAGAGTATAAAAACTGTTTAAAAGCCTTAAATTAGGTAAAGAAGAGTCATTATTCTGACCATTGATGGTTTAGAATAGAAAAAGATCATAGAAAAAAGTTTAGCAAAGTAAAATAAAGCTTCTAAACTTTAACCGATATTGAGGATTCGCGATTTTTGCTCATGGCAAGCAATTTTAGAACATTTGTTTTTTGAGTTTACGGCAAATTACTTTCTAAAGTGGTTGCTATGTCTATGATGAAAATAATATCCATAAATCAAAATATTGAAATATCAATATATTTGGTTTAGAAAAACTATCAACAGTCCTAAGACTTTCACTTACTTTGGCGATTTCAACAAATTCGTACGAATTCAATTTTAAGTGCTCAAAAATTTGCAACTTTTTTTATCGGTTCTGTTTTATTTCCAATTCGATATGCAACACTTCACGTGGCTGAAGCAGGTGTATCGAAAAACTTATCGGTAATCGCCGATTTGTTGTTGACGAAAGTTCAATTTAAATTGTAACACAGAGTCCACAAAATCAATCTAAAATAGTCACAGAACATTTAAAAAACAGGCTCATATAAAGGCAACTCTTATCTCTAGCCACATTTCCCATTTACTTTTCATTTCACGGACTCGGTTTTAAATCGGCGAAATTTTACGATTTGCGAATTTCGGAGCAACTACTTTTGCGAAAAAGTGAGCATGGCTGTATTTAACATTATAGAATAATTTTCTGAGACGATATATCGGGTATGGAATATTTTTTGGTGATATTTTTTTAGGATCCGGCACAAAAAGTGCCTACATAAAAATATCAGGTTTGTTCTTCTTTTCGAATTCGATTGATCGAAATTGTTAAGAGTTGCAATTTATAATTTTGCCGAATAACACAGCCGGCTTTTGAAAGCGGGAGCATATAACAGTTTCGATCGATATCGAAAACGGGATTACTATTTTTTTACTATTCAAGAAAGGCATCTTCTCTCAATCCCATCATTATAAATTCATAAATAAGTTATCAAAACTTCTTTTGTTATGAATTATTAGTTCATTTTTTTTAACCTGTAAAAATAAATTTACCCCGTGTTTTTTAGTATTTCGGAGCTTCCAACTCTATATCTCTGGTACGTACAGAAACTTATGTTTCTGTAAAAGGTTCTGCTTTGATTCCAATATCATTTCGGTATTCGGATTCGGTTCCGTACTGGTACCTAGATTTTTATTGTGGTATACCGGTACGTAAAAATATATAATAATAATTACAATAATTACAGTCCAATCGAACCGGACCCACAACCGATCCATTAAAATTTTTAACCTCGCGAACCTGGACCCGAACCGTACCTCTTCTGTTTGAAAAAGAATATTTTGAGTCAAATTTTCAAAGGTTCTACAATTATCACAATATTTTGACCGTTTAAAAATTATTTTATTGTGCTAAATCGCTGCGTTATTATTTCAAAATTGTATCCAAACTGCAAATTACGACTTCGAGAAGGAAATATAGTCAGGTAGTTCAATCAAATTTTTCTATTGTAAGCCCTGATAGAGAACTAACTAATGAATGATTTCGGTAATGAATGAGGTATACAAAAGATTTGCTTAGCCAGATTCATTTTTTGGAAGCATACGATTTAACCAAAGTACGTAAAAGTCCCCCAAAACTAAGTGTCAGATTTGCAGTATAGTTGTTGCTCAGAACCGAAACTGTACCGGTACAATGCTTAGGTTCTTTTCGGTTCCAAGAATATCGGTTCTCGGATACCGGTATACAAAAAATTACAAATATCGGTTCCGGTTCTGGTTCCGGTTTGGTTCCCTGGTTAGAGTGCAGTTTTTAAAAATCCTCAAATGACACCTTAATACCCTCAGTAGACCTGACTACTGTAAAAAACTGCCTTTATTTTAATACCTATATATTACAACAAAATATCAATATCGAAATGATACTTCTTCAATATCGAAAATATATCTATATAGATATTTTTAAATATCCGGCACACTTTACTATCTTGTCTAGTTTGTTCTGGTTGTCAAAGATAGTAGTTCTTTGAATCGATATCAGGTAATGTTTTTATCGATATTTTTCTAAAATATCGACCGATAATCCTAGTGAAATATGAGCTGCAAACCGGTTTAGAAGCTAGCCCCACAAAACAAATTTGGTTTGGGGTTTTTTAGGTCCCTCGAATGAAACCTCCTAGTTTTATGATTTTCTGTTTCCGACTTAAAGTCGGTGTTCATCTTTTAAAAAATGGTTTGTTTTGAATAATATTTATTACTTTACTTGATCGGTCAAAGAAAGATATGTTTTGGGAAATCGTTGGCAAATATTCTAAGATAAAACACTTCAAATAACAAATCCGAATACGAACGAAAAATTAGCCATCTCACGCTTATTAAGTGTCAGCAATAATTTAGTTAAACATAGTTCGTTGAATTATTCAATAAACACTCATTTCGATTATTTTGCGAAAGTTTATTTGAAGCGCAATTTTTTTCTTCTCAAAAAAATTCCGCAAACCTATTAGGCAACTTTTCGGCCATATTTTTTAGTATGTGCATATGAAGCCATAGTTTGTATTAAGTCCGAAAATCTCAACAAAAATCGACATTTTTATAAAAATTTGGGCACATTATTTGGTGGGACCTTAGTTTGTATGTTTGCGAAATAGGATAAGGCTTGCTTAAAGATAATATGTTCTGGAGTATACTCCAAAATCTCAAAATCAATAAGATTGAAAATGATAAATCCACAAATGAAAATATTGATAAATCGTTATAAAACAAATTAACTTAGAAAAACCATTGGTAGTGCCCGATCTTAAATAAAATTCCAAAGCCTCAAATTTTACATTAAGGAGTTTTCAGAAATAATAAAATATTAATACCGATTGTTACTATAGCTAGCATATTAATACGATTCAATGAAACGCGACTGAACCATTTGAATTGTTTTGAAATTCATCATGTGAATGTAAACATGGTAATATTTCTTTTCTACATATCTTAAGAGTATCGGATATCATATCAGAATAATGGAAATAGTCTAACTAATAAATTCGATATATTACTAAGGACCGAAACTTCTGTAAAATTAAGCAGTGGCTTCATATTTATTCAAGAAAATTTCAGAATATCATAGAGAACATAAGAAACTGTCGATGCATGGTTGTTTTAAATTCAATGTTTCGATAACTATTAATGTACCTACCTATGTGGATTTGGAGATAAATCGACACTTTATAATCGTTAAGTCAGCAAGATGCATTGTCGATAGAAATATCACCGCATTATCGATATTTTTTGTAAAATAGTTCATATATAGATGTTTTAGGTTGTGTCTAGATAAGCAATCATCACCTATTGTTTTGATATGAGTGTCATAGAGCTTCGCCTTCAATTATGGACTATCTACTACTAAGAAACCCTTTAGAAAAGTGAGGCTAAGTCGGGCTAATGTGTCCAAGAACTTGTTACTTTAGATTTGCTGCCGAAAAAAGTCTTTTCAAGTGATGACTGGGAGGCCTTTGAAACTGTACTGTACAGAAAATCCATTGTATAAAATCTTTATTGATTTATGTTGATTATTGAATTATAATCATTCGCTGACCTTGAGCCGGCTAAAAACAAACACTTTGACTACCCATTTTGACAAATTCATTTAAAATATCACCAAAAATCGTTTAACCAATATACCCCATTTGAATGGGTATAAAAGCACACCGTTTCCATGAAATAGTGTCAAATATTTCGGGTGCTTTTCTTCAACGTGTTTGTTTTTTTGCGCGCATGGCCAAAAATACGTACGCATAAATTTAGATATATGTATAGATATAGAGATACATATGTACTGTGTTGGGTGGAAAGATAAGTAGAAGAGGCGGTAATACGCAATAAATACGTAGAGGAAAGATACGGGGGAGGATTGATTGGTCATTTTTGCTCTCTTGCGGCGGAGTGTAGGGGTTCCTGCCTCAATCACAACTTTGTTATTGCACTTTGACCTTTAGCAATGGCGGCGGCAATTGCGAGACACGCAATGAACCTGTAAATTGTTGCACGACATCAGTGGTAACCACCAACCCCCCCGACTCTCACTCCCTCTCTCGTTCTCTCTTGGCAGTTTCATTCACCATTATTTACCATTATTTTGCCGCTAGCTTTTTTTTAAAGAAAAGCTCTGCCAAAAAGCTTTGCCACCCACTCACTCTGCAAATCATTAACCCACGTACTTGCGGACTCAATAGGATTTAGAGCCAAAACAGCTGTTTGTTCGCGCTCGCTCATAAGTATGCAATGGTTTTTCTAAAACTTATTTTTATATCTCTATTTTTCAGGGTCTGGAATATTTGTGTCACCCTCCGGTTTACTGGTTCGCACTGGTTCCGTTGGAGTTAGCTTTATAATCTGGCTTGCCTGTGGTCTGCTCTCGCTCTTGGGTAAGTAAACACACACACCACGTGCAGTTGACCCATTTAGCGCATCAGTTGAGCCATCATTTATCATCACAAACAACTTGTTGCTCTGGCAAATGGCCAACTATTGTGGCGAAGTGAATGCGCCGTGTGGAACAACATGCACACATAAGGGGGGGCAGAGAGTTACAGCTTGCCTATCTTGGCAGGTAAATAGACCCAAAATAGTTGCCAATCGTAAGAAAGAGGCTGGATCGGAACCCAGAGCACAAGTGAATGGTTAGGAATCGCCTAATCGATTGAGTAATCAGAAACTCACGATTTTAGCTGGCAGCTGTTTCAATAGTTTATCTTGACTTAGCCAAAAAGGCTTAACGATGTCACAGCATTGCCAACCAATGCAAACCGTGTTAAAGTGTCGGCGTCTTTACGTCAGTCTTGGAATTCGTATTCATCAAAGAAATTAATAAGCCATGTTGCAAGTGAATTGAGAGGGGTACTTTTGGGTACTTTCAACGCAAGTTTGATAAATGTGAAAATAGCCAATAAATTACATTATACATAAGGTCTTGAATTTTAAGTATTTCGACAGATTCACTTATTCAGATACAGATATTTGATTATTTCTACTCTATCCTCAAACCCAGACAGAGCGAGGCAATGAATTGAGACCAGCTCTGAACTACTTATTCTCTTGTCACGTTCGGCTCGTGTCGGTGTGTATAGCGGATCGTGTTCGCTGCCCTAACCTATTAGATGCAGTTGGAAATTGATTGCTTCTTTTGCGCATTTGAGATTAAGGTTAAGTTAAGTCAGTAGACTTCCTTTGAAAACCTTGGGTTTAATAACATAACATAACGATAAAAGTTTAACTTAAGAACAGAGGTGCCAAGAGCCAGCTTATGGCGGCGTAGACACCAATACAAATAATAATAATAGTATTTCTGAATCAACAATAACCACAAGAAACAGAAAGAGTCAACTGATTATTGCCTAGTAAAGTGCGTGTGTGCTCGGGGCAGTATGATGCACTCGAAATCATTCGTTGACAACTACGAAATCTACGTTAAAGACGTAAAAGAAGAAATTGTTGTTGCAATTAACTACGGCTTGTGCTACGCAGTGCCTGAGTGAGTGTCTATGAGCGCGGCTATTGCGGCTTTACGCTTAGGCTCTGTATTTTATGGAAAGTTCAACTGACTGCTCCAATAACCTTTAGATATGAGAAGTTGTTTATTATTATAAGTGGTACAAGATTATTGAACGACAAAATAGTTTAGAATGAAAATTCTTCATCCAAGTGTAAACTTCTGATGCCAAATTTTTTGTTTCAATCTCCCACCCAGCTATCCCAAATACTAAATCATTTTTCTCATTTCTGTGTCTCCCTCCCTCCCCTTCTCCATCAAAACAGGCGCTTTGGCATATGCTGAACTTGGCACGATGAACACATCGTCTGGTGCGGAATGGGCCTACTTTATGGATGCCTATGGACCGGCGCCGGCTTTTCTGTTCTCATGGGTATCGACATTGGTGTTGAAGCCATCCCAAATGGCTATAATATGCTTATCATTTGCACAGTATGCCGTTGAGGCCTTTGTGACGGAATGCGATCCGCCCAGGGGCGTTGTCAAAATGGTGGCCCTGGTGGCAATTGGTAAGCATTCGCCCTACCTCCCTGCACCATTTGCTTTCACAATTTCCCTCTCTTTCGCCAGTGATGATACTCTTCGTCAATTGCTACAGCGTGAATCTGGGTATGGCCGTGCAGAATGTTTTCACTGCCGCCAAACTGGTGGCTGTGCTGATTGTGATTTCTGGTGGTGCTTGGAAACTCTTTCAGGGCAACACGCAGAATCTATCGAATGCATTTAACGGACCGATGCCGAATGTGGGCGTCATAGCAACAGCATTTTATACGGGTCTGTGGGCCTATGACGGCTGGAACAATCTCAACTATGTGACCGAAGAGATCCAGAATCCCAGCAAGAATTTGCCGCGCTCAATTATCATTGGGATACCGTTGGTAACGCTCTGCTATGCCTTGATCAATATATCCTATTTGGCGGCCATGTCGCAGCAGGAGATGATCGATTCGGAGGCGGTGGCCGTGACCTTTGGCAATCGCATTCTAGGTGCCATGGCCTGGCTGATGCCACTGAGTGTGACAATAAGTACGTTTGGCAGCGCCAATGGAACGCTATTTGCTGCAGGACGGTAAGTTGAATATTGGAGAATGGTGATGCATAAGCTCAAGTGTGGTTTCTTTTCAGTCTGTGCTTTGCGGCCAGTCGAGAGGGTCATTTGCTGGATATATTGTCCTATGTACATGTAAGACGACTGACACCAGCACCAGGCCTGATATTCCATGTAAGTATTTTTGTGTTTCAGTTTTCAGTTTGTAAGGATATTCATTAGGTGAGAATCAGTTTTAGCAGGGAGTTCAACCGGGTTGTCTGTATAGCTTTATTATTATACCCTTGGAGAGGGTATATTAAAATTGTCCGGATGTTTGTAACGCAGAGAAGGAAGCATCTCCGACCACATAAAGTATATATATTCTTGATCAGCATGACGAGCTGAGTTGATATAGCCATGTCCGTTTGTCCGTCTGTCCGTCTGTCCGTCCGTCTGTCCGTCCGTCTGTTTCTATGCTATCTCCTCCGTCAGTTTTAAAGCTATCGTAACCAAACTTTGCACGAAGTCTTTTGGTACAAATACGCTGCACATTTGTCGGAACCGGCCGGATCGGATGACTATAGCATATAGCTGCCATAGGAACGATCGGTTGAAAAACTAGTTTTTGTGAGAAAAACTTTTTTGTTTTCAATGGTATCGCTCCCAACGCTCGTATTTATAAGTTTTTAATGATTTCACATAATTTCAATAAGCCTTGTTGAAATCGGACTACTATATAGTATAGCTGCCATACAAAAGTTATGTCTGAAAAATAGTCCGAGTGAGAAAAACTTTTTTGTTTTCAATGTTATCGCTCCCAACGCTCGTATTTATAAGTTTTCAATGATTTTACATAATTTCAACAAGATTTGTCGAAATTGGACCACTATAGCTGCCATACAAACTGTCAGGCATATATCAAGCTCCAAGGGTATATAAACTTCGGTCGAGCCGAAGTTAGCTTCCCTCTATATTTTTTTTTTTTTCATTTACATTTTTCAAACTTAAATTAAGAATTTTCTAGCTTAGGATTTTGCCTTTCTTAATTTTAAACGAATCGACAAAACGCAACAGTTTAGTCTGCTTCTCAATCGCTGAAAACGCCTTGCTTATCGCTCGTTCACTCGCGTTTAATCTAAAACAGTGGTGCCCAAATGTCAATTGACCTATCCCGTGTGATAGGAAGTCATAATTCTGCCAGCGTCGCAGCCGACACACGCATAGAAAGAGAGAATACGTGTGCTCTATAAATAGCACTCACACACATTTGAGTGTTTGTTTGTAGCCCATATTTGACGTAATGACGTTTACTTCGTGTTTCGCTGCTACACACACAATCGCAAGGTTTGATAGTGTGTGTTTGGGCACCACTAATCTAAAATCATACGAAAATTGGGTAATTTTCTTTTTGCAAATTTTCGCGATTTTTATATTTATAAATCCAACAAACTAGGAACCCAGAATCGAACCCAATTCTTGGGTGGCAAATACTGACCTAGGCTAATGAAAATGGGCGTTATAGACTCCTTAGAGTCAACGTTTTCACCTCTTTAAACCGACTTTTCAAAAAATTATTCCAAAACACCACTTTGAAGAACAATATACTATTTTATGACGTAAGTCTGGCTATTATGAAAATGGGCGTCATGGATACCTTGAAACCTGTATTCCCTTTTTAGAGGGGGACCCATACCATGAACCACTTTAAAGACCAATAAACGACTATATGACCTATATTGGCTTTAACTTCGACCAATATTGAACTAGGATAAAGTCTAGGAACCGACATTTCCAAAAATTGGATCTTATTAAGTGTTTACCATACCAAATAAACCACTTTGAACACAATTTAACGACTAAATGACGAAAATCTCATTTTAACTTCGACAAATATCGACCTTGTTAAAAGCAAATGAGCATTATGATTTTCTTAGAACAGATTATTTTAAAAATCAGTTTCTTTAAGGGTTTAACATTACGTAAAACCACTTTGAAGACCAATATAGGGCTAATCGACCCTAACCTGGCTATAACTTTGACAAAAGTGGGCTTTATGGACTCCTTAGAACTATGTTTTATAGCTTTGGTTCCTATAGCTTTGAATTTTTTGCTCGGATCTCATTGTGGTACACAGAATAGATAGAATAAATAGAATAGAGAAAACTTAAAAATTGAAGCTCTGACAGTTTTTCGCGGTTAGAAGAAGATGGAGGAGCAATTTGCCAAACCTGGAGCAAACTTTATCTGGGTACGGTGTACACCTACACCTACCTCGAACCCACGACCTCTAGCCCAGCAGTTCAGCACACTAACCACTGGGCCACATACGGGCCACACAAAAGAATATATGGTTAGATGTTAGTTTGATCTTACTGAAATTATGTGATCATATACAGGGCCAACTTGGCAATGTTGTGCTATAAAAAGACACAAGCCGACTTCATCTGTGACGTTTTGTTACTACAGAATTAAAAATGGATCCTTAAGCTCTAGTTTGTCCCTTCAAAATATCGCATTGACAAAAGTGCAATGAATACTTTTCACGTTTTCAAGTTCATGCGCATTCCAAATGTTTCAATTCCAAACACTCGACTGATTTGTTGGCCAAATGTTTTTGCCGAATGAATAAGAATTTGGATCTTTTACCTACCGAATGAATAAGAATTTGGATCTTTTACCTAATCCGATTAATAGATATCAAAAGAGAGAACAGATCTAAATAACTTGAGACCTACAAAGTTAAGCTACAATTTTTGATAAATTTTGATGCTATAATTTTCAATGGTTCAAAATAGCTAAAAATGTCAATGTCTTAAAAAGATATCCAATTCTAGTCGAATTTATTAGAATTTCTTGACTTCCGAAATAGCTAGCAAATGGTATCAAAATAAAGTAAAATAGCTAGAATTTCCGGTTACGGCCAAACTGAATAGTTTCCGATTTTGCAAAATCGCTAAACCTGGTGGGGAAAATAGCTAAATTGAAAACATTGGATCAGAACCTGCCTGCCCATAGCCACCCCGGGCCGAAATCACTCGGCAATTCACACCAAATGCTTGCCGAAGTTATGCATCACTGAGTGTAAGAGGGAGAGGGAGAGAGACAGTCATATTTTTCTGTCCTTCCCATTTGGCCGGCTCTGCACTAAATAAATAAAAGCGAAACGATCGAAAATTGAACAGACAAAAATGCTTTTCGTTTGCTGGCCTTGCCAAATTTTTAACATTTTTAGTCAAATTTCACCAACGGTTTCTAAATTGATCACAAAATTAGGAAAAATGCACTTTATGTACATCCAGCAACTGAACGAGTGCATAATTTGACAACTACTTTTCATTCCACAAGCCAACAGGCATTAATTTTTTCAAACGAAAAACTTGTTCGATTTGAATTGGCAAAATCACAAATCCATTCCGCTTATGAAAATTTGCCTTGGAAGTGGAATTGAGAATGTTAGCTATTTTCTTTAATTGTTGTCATATGAAAATGGGTTCGTTTTTGGGTCGGAAGCAATTTGTTTTTTTTTTTTTTTTTATACTGTATCTAGATTGGTTTAATGGATTTCATGAGAGAATAATTTAAAGTTTTAATAGCAATATTTTCCAAGTTAACTAAATTTTATCATCCCAAAAGGAGTCAGCTTTTAAAAACTTTCCTTTCTTTCTTTATTTCCCTTCCAATCCAGTCGCTGATTGCCTCGGCAATGGTGCTTCATGGCACAATTGACTCGCTGATTGATTTCTTCAGCTTCACCGCTTGGATATTCTATGGCGGCTCCATGCTGGCCCTAATCGTGATGCGCTACACCAAACCCAACTATCCAAGGCCATATAAAGTGCCAATTATCATTCCCGTTGTGGTCTTGGTCATATCCGTGTATCTGGTAGCGGCTCCCATTTTTGAGACGCCGCGCATTGAGTATTTGTATGCGCTGCTCTTCATCTTTGCGGGCCTCATTTTCTATGTGCCCTTCGTCAAGTTGGGCATGACGCCGCGCTTCATGAGTGAGTATCCATCCATTCCCCCCTTATATCCTTTATTGAGTTCAAACTATAATGCCAAACTCTTTTTTTTCTAATTTTTTCAGATAAGGTAACGCTGTTCTTTCAGCTGTTATTGGAGGTGGTGCCCACCTCATCGATGGCCATGTTCGAGTAGAATGCTCAAGAACTAAACTTATAACGGATCGGTGGAGAGAGTGTACTTAGTTCTGTAGAATCTAAGCGAAACAAAAAAAAAAAGGAAAAGCAAAACATTCAGTTATTTACAAACGAAAGAAAAGCTATAGAAGAGTAACCTATATTATTAGATTGAAGCTATTACTAGACAGCTATTTAAAATAGTTGGTTACATTCAAACATTATTAACTACCTACCTATATATACATATATAAAAAGAGCAAATATTGCATAGTTGATACATACAGACATATATTTTTATGTTGTTAGTACTTAAAAGGCAAACAAAAAGTGAACATCGAGTTGTAGAGTTGTGCAGTGGCAGTGAGGTACAGTTCCGACCAAAGGAAGTACAGTCAACCACCTAAACTATAGTTACACAGTTTACACCCACCAACACACAACAAAGCACACTGCTCTTAACTGTACACCGCCACAACATTTTTGATTTTGTCTACGATCTTTGAATAGCAATATCTATATATATGTGTGCGTACATACATACACTCGCGTAGGAAGGAGAACGTTGACAAACTCCAAACTGAATGTTTCTAACTTTTGATGTGCGATTTGTGAAAATTGTAGGACTGCAAAATAGGCATTAAACATTTGTAATTGATACCAAAGTAAGTTAAAAGGAAAAATTTTAAAAATAGTGTGGGGTCTATATGAATGTAGATAGGACCCGATTCTAAAATAAAAAAATATTAAAAATTAGGAAAAAAAAACAGCAAAAGTCTCGAAAACTCGTAGGTAGATGAACTTCTTTAGCTTGAAATTGATGGAAGGGACGGAAACTCAATGGGCAGCACTTAAAAAGTTAAAAAAAAAGTTAGCAATTAGCTAATCGAATAATTAAACGCTTTTCCCTCAAGTTAAGATCTAACCATTTTTTTGGATTCCTCCATCCATCTATCTTACTTTCAATTTTTGTTCAAAACCTTATCAATATTTTATCTCCAAATAAGTATTTCAATTCAAAGAAGTTCGTCTGCACATGAACCCAATAATTATTATATTTTTTGTTTATTTTTTTATTCAAAATTGTCTTGCTTTGGTGGTGGACTTCTTACATGCATAAGTTAGAAAAAGACAAACGATGTTAGCGCTTTCTCTGTTTATTTCGCATCTGAGGCGCTTGGCGCTTGAGGATGACAGAGACAGAGATAGGGAGTTAAGAATTTCAAAGAATTTGTATTTGTTTCCCCCCCTCCTCACACTTTAATGCTTGTCTGATTCAATATAAATATACATACATATATATTTACATACATACAAAATATACTTTTGTTAAGTTTATAAATTTTATAATTTTTATTACAATACAAAAACCAAAAAAACAAACAAAAACAAAAAAAAAAACTATTTACAAAAAGCTCTATAAAAATGGTAACCAGAACAAATCGAAAATCTCTATCTATACATACTTACATGTACCTACCAAGTAAAATTGTATTATGTAAACCAAGAAATTGATGAAATAAAGTTTTTGAAACACAAGGTTTATACCGGAATTAATTGGAAACAATGGAAAATGGTCTCTGTGAGAGAGTGCTGTGAGAAGACTCAACAAATTATAATGTTTGGATGTGGCTATGTGGGAGAGTGTCAGTTCAGTCTGATTTACCGAGCAGAACACATCTAAAGTTATAGCAAATAAATATATAACAATAATACAAGAATTTTGTGTCTTAGTGCGACGAGGAGAAAATCGGGAAAATTATTATAAATGAAAAAAAATCTCAAGGATTTTATACTGTGAGTCGGACATCCTGGTTGCTGAGTAGAGCTGTGATGACAGCGGCACATGGAGCAGAAGAGCTGGGCCTCACAAAGGACGGTGAGGTGACGTTATCAAGAAACTAGGCTAGAATAGGGCGAACGGCATAGATAACCACTCCAGGCAGTTGCATTCTCACTGCCAGGAGCTTTGGAGGAGTACGATGAGGAGCTTAATAACGATGTATTCGCTGTTCTAGTTAAGAAACTGACGGATTATTTCTCTCCGAAACAGAATTCGACGTTCGAGAGACATTTGTTCCGAAACATTATCCCAGGTGACGGCGAGCCATTTCGTCCATTTCTCCTTCGACTTCGGGGACAAGTAAAAAGTGCACGTCGAAGATAACGGAATTTAAGGAAACATTATCGCTTCCTGGGCATCGTCCATGCAGAAGAAGAAATTGTTATTGTTGGAGAAGGAATACACTTGAACAAATAGGCAGTCAAAGCGAAGGGAGATATGATAAATCATGTAAAGTTCGGAGACAATCGACGCAACGGAATGACCTCTGAATGCATCCGATGTGGTAGGGCGACGACCTTTGAGTTAGTAACGGACCATAAGCCACTAGAGGCTATTTTTAAACCAACATCGAAGCCACCAGTTCGGATCAAGAGATGGTTGCTCCGCTTGCAGGCGTTCAAGTTCAAAGTGAGATACCAAAGTGGCAAGAGCAACATTGCTGATTTTCTGTCAGAATCAAATCAATAGTTCCAGTTTCATTATCTATCACAGAGATCGCAGAAAAAAGTGCCACGGACAAAGAAATAAGCGATGCTATCAAGTTTCTTGATAACAACTCTTGGGATCCGGCAACTTCAAACAGTGTTTATCCGTTCCGTTACGAACTGTCGCCCATCGGAAATATCTTGCTAGGAGGAACTCGAAATATAATTCCGAAAATATTATTATTATTTATTATTTGTTGTTGGGGAGTGGTGCACCGCGACCAATTTTGGTCTATTGTGCCCCCCTACTGAATTTACAACTCCCCTAGCAGCCCTAATTCCTGTACAAAAGACAGGATTTTTGTGGGTTCTAAGTTACTGATATTGCTTGGGTGTACATGTGGCTCCTCAGTCTGCAGTGACCCGTGTAGAGCCCTGTCAGAATTCTGAGGGCATTCTTTCCTTGTTGGATTAACTTTTGAAACCTTTTGATGTCGTGGTTCACTATTAATGCTTTAGCTTGTCTCATTCCCTTGGTGTTTACCCAGGAGGCTGATCTAAGCGTATTCTCTTCCTTTCTTAGAAGTTCTTTTATTGTGTGTTGGCCTATGCCGCAGTAGGGTTCTGGCCCTACCATTGCGGTGGCTGCACTCTTGCGTGCCAGTTCGTCGGCCAATTCGTTTCCGGGGATGTTGTTGTGTCCCGGTATCCATCGTAGGGTCGGGTTGTTCCTGCTGCCTAGTTGGTCCAATTTGTTCTTTGTCTCTAAGACTAGCTTAGAGGTGAACTTATTGCTACTAAGTGCTTTAAGCGCTGCTTGGCTATCGGAGAGGATAGCTATTTCTCTATTATGGTAGTTCTTCCCCATATTACGGTCTGCACAACGGGAGATTTCACATACTTCAGCTTGAAATATGCTTGTGAATTCTCCCATTGGTTCAGATATTTTCGTTCCTGGTCCTGCTACCCCAAGTCCGGTTCCTTGGGGCGTTAGGGACCCGTCTGTGTACCACATAATTGTGTGTGGTTTCATTTTATGTGTCTCTTCAAGTGAGATCCATTCTATCTTATTACTTTGGTGTACAGTGAAATTCCTGTCAAAGAGATACTCGGCCACCATTTCGTCTCTGGGTTGGAGGATTAAAGGGATTTCCTTTTCCAGTTTTTCAGAGTTTCTAAGGCTTACTATGTGGTTTCTACCCACTCCTTCTGTTGTTAATCTAAGCAGTGTTGCTTTTTTCTTCAGGCCGATGGTATGGTGGAGTGGTGTTAGCTCCATCAAAACCTCGATTGCCGCTGTCGGACAGGTACGCATGGCTCCAGTCATGCATATACATGCCAGCCTTTGCAGTTTTTGCAACTGCGTCCTTACTGTGAGGAGGTTTGCTCTATCTCCCCACACGACAGCTCCATAAGTGAGCATTGATCTTACAACCATGAGGTATAGCCATCGGAGTATGTGTGGTGCCATGCCCACACTGCCTACTGTAGGGTTTATTCCTCTTCTGATCAGGGCATTCTTGACAGCACTATGGGATGTGTTGTCGAATGCTCCCTCAATGTCTAGGAAGGCGCATAGAGCCACTTCCTTGTCTTCAATTGTTTTCTCGAGCATCTTCCCGAGTTGATACAATGCCGTGTCGGTCGAACGGCCTGCTCTGTACGCGTGCTGTGTTGGTTGGAGGGGGGCCTCCTTTAACAGCGTACTTCGTATCCGAAAATATTACGTAACAAAGTTTTGGAACTGGCACATGAGGGTCATCCGGGCGAGTCTGCAATGAAACGGAGTTTGAGAAAAAAGATGTGGTGGCCATTAATGGACCGTGAAGCAGAGAAAGCAGTCAAAGCGTGCTCAAATTGTTAAATGATTTCACAGGCAGAGAAACCCGCTCCAATGGATAGAACAAAGTTTCCAACAGGACCTTGGATATCCATAGCTACAGATCTTTTGGGACCACTTCCTTTCAGTCTTGATAGACTACTACTCCAGATACATGGAGTATAAACTGTTACGCACGATAACTTCATCAACGATAATCGACGTAATGCACAATTTTTAGCCGAACGGGTTTCCCAAAACAAATAAGGACGGATAACGGCAGACAATTTGCGAACGGAGAGGTGAAGCGGATGAACGTGACTCCGCACAGCACAACTGGCACTTCCCCAAAAGAGTTAATGTTCAATAGGGTCATTAGAGACAAGATTCCTAGTATTCAAGACGAGCTAATTCGGAAACAAAAAGGGAAGACTGGCCGATAAAAATCGAGGGGCAAAAGAAAATGTGATTGAAGTGGGAGACAAGGTCGTGGTCAAGAACACTGTTTTCCCTAGCAAGTTGACTTCAAACATTAATATCAGTGCGGCAAAGAACAGCAAAACATTGTAGAGGTGTCAGATGGGACGAAGACGATGACAAGGAACGTTGGAATATAAGTATTTTGTGTCTAAATGCGGGTTATAACCGTCTCTAAAAATTGCACTTACTAGATATTGTGGAAGAATTGAGAGATGGTCGCCTCGGCTTCTGTTTCATTTGTTTGAAGCGATTATAATGTAGTGCATACTCGATTTTAATCAGGGTTCGAAATGCTTGGGGATATGAACAAAATCTAAACAAAATAATAGTTAAGAATTGCTTTTTTACGTAGTTTAGCTTCCTCGGGAGTGTGGTTACAGAAAATTCTGAAACATCAGTTTCGGTATGCTCAAATGCTCGTGCTTAATAGCAGAGATTAAAACCGAAACGAATAACGGTTAGGGTTACGGTTACTGCTTGCTTTGGCCCATCATTATTTTCCGATTATGGTTATATTACGGTATTACAGGATATGGATTACGGTACGGGTTACGGTTATAAAACTTATTCTGTTTCGGATTTTGGTTACGGTTACGGTTTTTAGTACATATAAAATATGGTTGTGACGGATCATACAGACACAAGCGGCTCTATTTGGAGTTCTGTTAAAGTACAAAATGCTTTGTGATGCAATGTAATCCTAGGATAAAGGCACACAAAACAAAAAGAAATATATACATCTGAGTCCGGCGCGTCCCTATTTTTAGTGTATACAATACGGCTCTGTGGCAGCGACGTCGACACACCGACACCATATACGAGCTTATACTCTGCTCATTTGGAACAACAAAAAAGTACTAAATAAGCTTGGTTAAACACACACACATATATACATTCAAACATAAGCATGTTAAGGACTTTCTTTTTCATTCACATTCAGAGGAAGAGAGTCATTTAAAAAATGCGATCGCGCAAACTACAACAATATATCTGAGTACTTACGATTTCATACAAATAAATTGAAAGATGAGAAACGAGAAATCAGAAAATACCCCATATATAATTCTTTAAGTTTCGGTACTGATAACCGGCTATACGGTCGTAATGCTCCCTGGTCTTCCGGTCGATGTATTCAAAAGTTGAACGAGAAGGCCAAGCTAACTTTGTCTTTGCCGAAGTTTTTATACCCTTGCAAATGTTGTAAGACATCAGAGTTTAAGAACGCCAGCATTAAAACAAACAATTTTTCTAAAGTTCCTACGGCAGCTATAAGATATAGAAGTCCGATTTTGATGAAAACTTCTAAGTCTGTGTAAAAGCGTATAATATTAATAATCGCTGAAGTGAGGGACTTTAATATTAAAGCTTGGTACGGAGATACCCGCGAAATACCCGCGAAATAAAAAAGTCCATATAAAAAAAATGACTTCGCACGGATTTCGCAAGTTGCTGTTTCGTGAGTTGGTCTGGAGTTCACGCGCGAAATTGACATATCGATATCACAGCGTTGCCACCCGACGTCATCATGTCACGCGATAGCCGCCCGATAGTCACGCGATGATGATTTCGTAGGTGTGCAATATATGTAAAACATATTTTTCGTATTCATGGCGGTAGACACACATATATGTACATGCAAGTGTTGTTTCGCGGAGTTTTAAAATGAATAGGACAACTATACAAGAACATTATTAAGGCTGAACAACTTTTCATTGGAGGAGAAGGTGGCCCTAGCTTATCCATGAAAACTATTATGATAGCGGGTTGACAAAAATTATGTGGGAAAGTATAGAAATTTATTGAGTTTAATTAAGCTATTCACAATTGATTGTGTTTGCTAGGAGATCATTGCAACGCGGCTTGGGCTTTGTTAAAGGACAGCGCCACCGTTCGCTGGCGGCGTCCTAAGTGAAAGTGTGTGTAAAAGGGAAAGCGGTGGTGGAGTATCCATCGCAACTTAAGGAGGCAGCGATGTGAAGTGTCAATTAGCTCCACTCATTTCGTTTTTGACCAACTTGTCGGCACATGGAATGTGTGCGTATGTCATGCATATAAACAAATAAGTGCTGATTCTCTTTTCAAGAACCTTAACTCCTCATACGAGTGGTCTGTTGATGAGGAACTTGGCCCAGCACACAGTGGAAATATTATATATGGAAATATATATAACAATATATGGAAAATGAAAGGGTTAGCCTAGAATTTTTAATATATGTAGTTCAATCCTAGATCCGCACCTGTTTGGCCTAGTTCACATAGGGAACCGTGTTTGCTTGATTTGCAATAATTTAAATTTCGTATTTTCTACACTTAAATCAAAAATCACAATTTTTAACTACAATCACATTAATAATTCAACATGTCAAGCTTAATTACTCAATAATTTTACTTTACAGCAGGGGTGCCCAAGCCCATTCCGTAAGTTACGCATTCGTTGATGTTTGACGCAAAGGAATAGCTTGCGAGTCTACAGAAAGCAGCAACAAATTTATATATGCGTGCTCTTCTCACTTTCTCTTTGAGCTAAAGTTTTGTTGCTGGCGGCGAGTACAGCCCTCGTACGGGCGATCTCTCCCTCTCCGAAAGAAGGATTTGTTGTTGGCTACCACACACAAACAAAGATCGGGTTTCTCTTTCTATGTCATGTAGTAGTTTTTTCTTGAGATATAATTTGTGCATTTGCTGTAAGTTCATTCTGGGCACCCCTGCTTTACAGGTAGAATTAAAGAATTGAAGAAATTAAAAAAAAGTAATTGCATTTTTAGTTGCTAGTTACAATTACAATTACTCTTAAGGGAAAATTGCTTAAAAACTTAAATATTCACACTTTGACTTGAACAGTTTTAGCATTGAATCTTCCGGTTTTCTGGTGTCTGAATGAAAATAACTTTTAATAATTTTTTTCTTTAAATGCTATTTATTGCCGTTTGCTTCGAATAAAGGGCCACTGAGTGCCCATCTTTTTCTTCATCACACTTCAGAGCAGGCTAATCCCTGTCTTTTACTTACATAAAATTTAATAAATTAATATAAATAAACTTTGTACTCACGTATCAAAGATATTGCACTGTTGGAATTGTAGAAACAGGACCAAATCCCTCAGGCATTATTTGGATTTGGAAAACTTTAGCAATCTATCGCTCTTCAAACATTTCAAACCTTAGCTACGTCTTATATTTATAATTATAATTACAACAAAACTCTCCGTCATGCCTCTGACTGCAGCTGATCTACCTTGAACTCGGGAAAGAGTATGGCAATCTCTCGCAAAGCTGAAGCCTCACTATCGGATCCATGGCAGGCATTGCGTGTATCGGAAAGGCCGTACAAGGCGCGTATGCTTTGGGGTTCACTGTACACCGCCCGAAAGACCTTGGTGGGACCCATCAACTGGCGCCACTTTTGTATGCTCGCCTCGGACTGCAGTATCAGGGCATAGCAAGGACCACTGAAATGACCAGAACGGCGAGAGATTTACAAAAATGCACAACTTGCTTGACCCACCATCACCCACCTGTGCATGAAGCTCGTCAGTCGTTGGTAAAAGAACTTGCCCTTGTGCTCTGCATAGAAACGCTCCGACAATTGTTTCGTAATCCTTACCTCCTTGGCATCCAGCACCTGGAAGTTTTTCTGGATCAACGCCTGTATCTGTTGCAGGGCATAGGTGTTGCGCACCACATGCGGTTTGATTAGGGCTAATGTTATTTCCATGGTTTGTTTTCTTTTTTTTTCTAGTTAAATATTAAAAAATCTACCGGCTTTTGCAACGAACAGCTGATGTGGTGGTAATCAGTGATGCGCAGCTCGATGCTAATGAACTAGTTCACTTCGAGCATAACTGCGGTAAAGAAGATTTAACATAGAATGACTATGTCCGTCTCGCTCTAACAACCACAATTTAACCCCTTAACTAAGTTCTTCCTTACTTATTGTTGTTACACTTCACAGGAAACCTTAATTAGTTAAATATAACTATATATTGTTTTATGCTGTTGTCACTATTAAATAATTCAGGGAACGAAAATAACTAATTTAAAATTTTGAGTTAGATAAATAAATATGAAGCATTCAATTAAAATCTATTCTGTTAAGTGGACCAATAATAATTTCGGTTCAGCTTCTCAGATAAGCCATGATATCATATTTACGATTTTTATTAAAAAAAATTGTGTAAAAATTAATTAAAATTACTAAATTTTTTTTTGTTCATCGTCTATAATAATTTCGAATGATTTTTTTTACATAAAAATCTAAAACACTATTTATTAGTCGATTTTAAATGAAAAAATCATTGATAATGCTTTTTTTCCCAGTTAGAATGTGTTTTTGTACATATTTTGAAATTTCAATTGCTATTCAAAGTAGGCAGTGAAAGAATTTTCTGAATTTGAGACTGTATATTAATACTTAAGGCAAAATGGGATTGGTTTGATTTGATTAGAAACAAAAAAATTCAAGAATAATAATAATGCTTGAATAATCAAAATAAAACTCGTTTAAAAACATCATCAATATTTTAGCATTTAAAACTGGACTAATAAATAGTATTTTAGATCAGGGATGCAAACCGGTTCTGAACCGAACCGGTTTTTAACCGAACCGAACCACTTTTTTCACTCGTGAACCGAACCGTAAACCGAACCGGTGTGTTTTAAAAAATACTGAACCGAACCCAAAACCGAAAAATAAAATGGTTCGGTTCGGTTCACTTCATCTAAATATTAAGTTACTGGCGAATTACCTCCGAATTTTTAATCAAGATTGGTTTGAAATAGAAAATGAGTATGAAATTCTATGGCTGGCAGGCATGCAAAATTAAGGTTAAAAAAAGGAGTTCCGTAATTGTCAACTGTTTGAAAACAAGAGCTCCGCCTGCATTTGAATGCAATTTTTAAGATTCCAGGAATCAAAAGGAAAAAAGGTAGCTAAATCTCATTTAATTTTAATATACAACAAAATTCAAAACGTTAATGAAAACATAACCGATAATTCTTTGAACTCGATAAGTAAAGACGAGTTGGAAATGCTTGCCAAACAACTCAATAATAGGGATTCAATTTCAAGAATATAGATCTCATATTAATAGTTTTGTTCAGTGAAGTCTATATTAACATAATCTGTTAAAAATAGACCTGCACCAAAATCACTGTTGGGCTGTGTAATTCATGGAACTCGATAAGTAACAACGAGTTGAAAATGCTTGCCAAACAACTCAATAATTCCTTAAAAGATTATTAAATGTTGGAATATTTATCAGGAAAATCAATTTAAGCATAGCTCGAATAGTTTTTAGATGTTCCACTAACACAAGTGTCAGTAGAATGAACATTTTCCAATAATTAATATTATTATTAAGTCAACTAAAATTCCATCATATTGAAGTTAATTTAATTTTCTTAAATCTATATAATTCCTCGTTGTTTTGAATACCACATATACAAGAATAATAAAACTAATCAACTGGATACTAATTAAATGAAACAGTCTTAAAGATGTAGGATTTAAAAACGAAATGATAACGCTCATACGGAAATTGCCGTCGAAATTTTGAACATACCCGTATAACTGAAAACGTAGGTCTTTGTTAATGAATAATCAGAATACTTTTATCAAAAATATGTTTCTTTAGTTAATTAAATGAATAAAGAGCGAACCGAACCGAACCGAACCGTAACCGCGGTTCAGTAAGCCCCAAAAACCATGCAATGAACCGAACCGGCGGTTCAAAAACTTGGTGAACCACTGAACCGAACCAGTCCTAATTTCCGAGTGGTTTGCATCCCTGTTTTAGATTTTGATGTAAAAAAATCATTTAAAATGATTATGGAAATAATTTGTTAAATAATCGTTTTTGATCTAGTTCAAATGAAATGAATGCTCTTCAAGTTTATGCTGTCAGTCCCACTGTGCACTTCTGATTATTCGTTATACAGTCTGGTCACACTACCTCGTGCACAGCTGACTACCATTACACAAGCAGCCTCTAATAAAAAAAAACCTCAACATGCCGTTTATGAAAGGACGCGAACCCATCCGCCGTACTCTAAAGTATCTGAATGAAGGCAAGCTGGTGCTCAAGGAAAAGGTTCGCATCTTTAGTGTCAACTACAATACATATGGGGATCATCATGCGGGCGCCAGGTCAGTCAGTCAGTTGCTCGCCGGTTGTGAATGTGAAATCTAACCATCTCCCTCTTCCCCACCCTGCAGAGACTTTGTATTCTGGAATATACCCCAGATTCAGTTCAAGAATCCCCAGGTGCAGGTGCTGACGCTCAAGAACATGACACCTTCGCCATTTGTGCGTTGTTACTTTGAGGATGGACGGGACATGCTTATAGACATAGATGGCCAGGATCGCGAGAATATTATCAGTCACCTGGTTAAGGTGGTGGGCAAGACAAGGTAAGTAGAAGTTGAAGTCTACAAAGGATCTAGAACTAATCACTCTTTCCCCGCAGAGACCAACTTATGGCCGAGGCTCGTCTGGCGGAGAGTAAAGACAACCCCGCCAATTTCGGCTATGGCTGTGATCGTCATTGCATCTGCGAAATTCCCGGCCAGTTGCCCTGCCCCGGCACTGTTCCCTTGCCGGAGCAAATGCGCGGCAAATTCAAGTTTGCTCCCAAATAAGTTTGTTGATTTCTTCCTTTTAATAAATTAATTTTATGTAAATTTTATGGCTAAGTGTGAGTGGATGAAGTTGGTGTCTAGCGTCGCTTGGGTCGCTGCTGTCGATGATAGGGCGCCGAGGATTTGCCATAGCGCTGTGCTGATGAGGAGGAGGCCGAACCAAAGGCTGAGTTGCCTTCGCGTTCTTTGTTAAACTGATAGCGCTGGATGAAGGGCACATTTAGCTCGCCGCGACCCAAGGAATTGAGCTCGAGATTGTCATCTGTTTGGCGTTCCAGCAGCTTGAGTTTGGCTTCTATGGCACGTATGGCTTCTGATTTGCTGATTTTCTCCTCTCGTCGTCCTGTACCCAGGGCGGGTATCTCTAGGCGGGGCTTGGGCTTTTGCAGATCATCCTGGAGTACAGAGAACCCCCCGAAGTTAGTTTTTGTTGTGGAAAGGTCAAGATTCTACTCACATATTTGATATTCTTGGCCAGGCGCACGGCTATGGAACGGCTGCCCACACTGGTGCCATCCAGCTTCAGCAGTGCATTGGTGGCCCCCTCGTTATGGGCAAATGTGACAAACGCATAGCCACGGGATTGGCCCACCATGGGTCCGCCCTTGTGGAACAACATGTCGAACTTCTCGATGGCGCCGCATTTTTGCATTAGTTTGAGAAGTTGAAACCGATAATTGGCAACGGGGCGGAAGTTAAAGATTAGCACAGAATTGGAGGAGTCAATGGCGATTGTGGTTCAACTTACTCGGTGATTCTTGAATCCAGATTTCCCACCCAGATGCGACGCTGCTCCTCCTCAGAGCTCGAGCTGGCGCTGGCCACGGGCGCTGATGTGCTGGCCATAGTATAAGGATTGTGTGGTACAAAAGGAATTTTCCTTGAATGTGATGGTGGGGGAGGGGGGTTTGTTGACAAAAGGAATCATAAAAACTATCGAATATGGTCGCACTAATTCCAAATACAGTCAAATGTGGTCGCACTAATCATCAAAATAATCACATTCGACATTCATCAATTGGCTGCCCGCATACTGAGCTGGCCCCCTCCCATTCACTCAAACTCCGACCTTAAGCAGTTGGCCAGCAAATTAAATATCCAGTCGATAGGCCTGATGACGGCCACACTGAATCCGCAGACCGATAAAAACAGGTCGATACATTTGGCAATCACAGGGTGGGAGGGTGTCAAATGAGCGCGTAATTTGAAATCAAGTTCACATGTTTGCAAAGTCCCATTAATGCTTGACTCCATCTAACGTTAGTGATGTGATAATGTACGTTTATGAGCATTATACCAAAGATTTTCTTTACTGGACACGTGGGAGTTTGAATTTAAATAAATGTAAATTGACATTGACATCAACAATAGGGTAAAAGTGGTAAATAACTCTTTGTTGTCTTATATTTTCATGGGGAAACAATTTAATTCAACTAACCCATTTAAAACCCATTTAGTTTAAAAAGCGCGCTAGCTCATTTTTTCTCTTTGGACATTTATTTTGTTTATTTTTTTTCAATAAAAGTACCTTTAGATGTATGTTCTCCGGCTTGAGGTCAGGTAGATACAAAAAAACGATTTATGTTTCTTTTTATCCGATATATTCAGGGCAAAACTACAAAAAAAATTTTTTTACACCAATATTAAACATACAATTATTTAACAAAATTCACAAAAACAGTTTCCGTACAATTTTTACAGGTCTGCACCGTATGACATGGAGTCTTCAACTAATGTACTGTCCTCACTACAATTGCATTTTGCATTTCTGCATTTTGGGCAAAATTTACATTTTCCCCCATACAATCTTGTATGGCCACAAGAGATGCCAAAAAAAGTGAATTTTGAGGAAATGTAGTCGCATTACTCGTTTGCCATTCGATTCACCGGTAGTTTCTATTCGATAGTCGACCATTTATTGGCTCATCGAAGTGCTCATCACTATTGAGGGCGCGCCAAATGGCAAAAAATTTGAAATTAGCCTAAATTGAATCAAATTGAAATTAATTTATACTTTTTAATGTTTACCAATAATATCAATGATAGCACAATGAACTGCAGAAATTAGAAACTTTTAATGTAGTTTTAATTGGACTCAAAAGACCACAAGCCTTCTAGTCTGACCAAAACAAACGTTCGCTTGGCCACCGGAATAATTCTAACATTTAAGCCCCATACGGACATCAGAAGTAGCGAGAAGTTTCATACAAAAATTGTGGAAAAAGAAGCAGAAGTTACTATTCGCCTCTTGAACTTCTTGCTGTACGGAAGTGCGAAGTTGAAAGTTACACTTAACAGACATGTTGCACTAGCACCTTTGTGGAACTATGTAAGATGGCTGTGGGCCTTATTGTGCTTTGCAGCTGAAGCACTTGAAAATGCACCATGTCAAGCCACTCTGTTTCTACCTGCATCGATCAGCTGGACTGCTTTTAGCCCGTACGATCGTAGCGAGTTTCAACAAAAATAGGGAAGAAGAAGCAGAAGTACAACGCTCTTGAACTTTGTGCTTGTACGGAGGTGCAAAGTTGAAAGTTGCAAACAACAAGTTGCGCACATTTGTGGATACTATTGAGCGGGGCCTATTGTGCTTTGACCAGCTGAAGCACTGAGAATGCACCAGTTAAGCCACTTGTTCACCTCGACTGGGCTGCTTTTAGCTAAAGTGATTTAAAAGAATTAAAAAGAGGAAAAAACAAAAGCGAGAATCGTTTAAAGCCTAGTACGGGGGCGTTCATTCCTTCAGAAATTTGCGTATTCCTTTTGTGGAATGTAAAAGGAGTGTGACCAGATACAAAAAAATGAAAACGGAAATAGTTGGAGTGATGTTTGACCTAACTGTAAGATTTAAATAAAATGAGGCGCTGCACAACAGGAGAAGTAGCAATGCGTGGAGTGTTAAGCTGAGAATGTGGATCGCCTGTTGCCAAGAATCTAATGGTGCACGGGGGATAAGTCAATATAATTGTTTTATTTCCGGAACATCATTCGGGCGAGGACCCCACTCAGGTGCACATATCGCTACAACGAAAAATGGCGCAATTGGCCTAACGACAAGAATACAACATCGCAACTGCTCCCAAACACTTCTTGTAAGTGCGGGTCAGTTGCTTGTCTCGTGATGCCACAATCTGTTTTGTTTTACGATCAATAATGTTTTTGTCGTCTAACTAACTAAAATTTTATACTTTGTTTGTTTTGATAAGGCAAAGGATAAATGACTGCAAATATCTCTGGAAGGAATATCAGCTGTTTGATACAGTCCACACGCTTCATCGATTGGCAACTCTCAAAATTCCTTGTGTGTTCCTTGGCTTTCTGGTACCAAACATCAGAATGAGGCAGGAAAAATTCCTAACAATTTTTTTATTGGAGTTTGACAGCTGAAGGAAAATTCGAACGCCCTCCGTACTAGGCTTAAAGTGTTTTACATGACAAAAAATGTTTTTAATTTGGGCGGTGAAAGAGCGAGTTGTCATTTTTATCTTTTCCACCCCAAGCATTCGTTTTAATTCGGAACAAGGCTTGGGGGAGTAGTGAGCTTCTAAAAAAATCAACTGGCATAAAACAAAAGATCGAGCAGTGTGACCCACCGCCAATTAAATTAAAAATATCAAAAACATATTTTTGGCGTAATTTTTTCTTAAGTCTGGTTACACTGCTCTTACGTTCCACGACGACGAAACATGAGGTGAAGTTAGCTAAATTACGCACTTCGGATGTCCGTACGGGCCTTTTAGCTAAAGTGATTTAAGCCTAGTAAGCAGGGCGTTCGAATTTTCCTTCAGCTGTCAAACTCCATATAAAAATTAAGGAATTTTTTGATCATTCTGTGTTTGGTACGCAGAAGGCCAAGCAATACACACAAGGAATTTTAAGAGTTGCCTTATCGGCGAACCGTGTGGACTGTATCGAACAGCTGATATTTCTTTCAAAAATATTGTGCAGTCATTTTTTCCTTGTGTCATTTGAGTTGTCAAATTGAAATGGAAGGCAAAGTTAACAAAATAGAGCGCAAGACTAAAAATCGTCGGCAAAATTTTGGTTATGACTACAAAAATGCATTAACTGATGCTGTGAAGTACAATGCTTTTTTGTGGGACGTCACGATGGCAAGCAACTGGACACCGCATTTACAAGAATAGCTTGGGATGCAGTTGGTCTCCAGTGAGAAAAGGATTGCATATAATCACTTTGTGTGGCTGCCTCATACTCCTGCATAAATCTTCTATCTAAAGGCATCTTGCGTTGCAGCGATATGCTCAAAATGGAGACGCAAACCATATTCAATTCTGAAGTCTTGCTCACATAAATCATTTAATAGCTGCCACTGCAACTGCATTGCACTCCATTTGTCTAGCCAATTTATTTTTTTCCGTTTTCGGTATATTTTTAATGTTGTCTGGTCACACTGTCTCTTACATTCCACAAAAAGGAATATCAGGCAAATTTCTGGAAGGAAAATTCGAACGCCCTCCGTACTAGGCTTTAAAAAGAAAATACAAAAAAGAACATGGAAGAAAAATGAAAGCGAAAGAGTCGTTTAATAGTGTTTTTGCATGACAAAAAATGTTTTTAATTTTGGCGGTGAAAGAGCGAGCTGTAATTTTTTATCTTTTCCACCCCAGGCATTCGGACTTTCATTTTGTGAACAACAAAAAATCAAAAGGCATCACTACTTCAAAACAAAATACAAATGATCGAGCAGTGTGACCCACCGCCAATTAAATTAAAAATATCAAAAACATATTTTTTGGCGTAATTTTTTCTTAAGTCTGGTTACACTGCTCTTAAGTTCACGGCGACGAAACATGAGGTGAAGTTAGCTAAATTACGCACTTCGGATGTCCGTATGGGCCCTTACAGAGAAGAATTTGACATAGAAGAGCTTTAAACCCTTACCAACATTAGAGTTAATGTTTCTAGCAGCGAAATAAACTAAAATTGATATCTTTGTTTCTTTCTTATTTATGTTGCCAGCCATTTTGTAAATTGTTAAATGCAAATGCAGAAGCAACACAATGAGGACAGGAAATTTAATTTTCAGTGATGGATAACTTTATTGAACATGTGCTTCAGTGAGGAAGCCATATAAGTACAGGGTATCTCATTTGCAAGACCAAACGAGAGCGTAAGTTAAAGTCGGCTTTAACCGACTTCGATATACTGCTCATGAAAAATCTTGTTTAGCAGTGTTCCTGCGGTTCTGAGGGTGAACATCCCAAAAAATATGCAACATTTTCTTACCTCGCCTATATATAATCCGATCTTGCTGTGAATTAAAAGGGGGTTTATAGTTAGTGCTAATATAAATTTAAGTTGTAAATCTGAATTCGATATCTTAAAAAATGTGGGAGTTATTCAACATTTTCTATTGTGGGGGCGGGGGTGGGCGTGGCCAAAATTTGAAACAAACTTGATCTGCGTGCAGATAAAAGAAGACTAGATGTCAATTTTGGTAGCTCTAGCTCTTATAGTCTCCGAGATCTAGGTGTTCATACAGACAGACGGACAAGTCTATATAGACTCGGCTGTTGATGCTGATCAAGAATATATCGCTCACTTACTTCAATACTGGCATAACTCAAAAAATACGATTTTTGACTTAATGATGCAGAAATGTGCGCGCTCTTCTGTACTATTTTATGCAAAAATTTTCGTATTGCTATCTCTTCTACTTTTCATGTGAGGTGAGAATATGTCGCAATATCATTTTCCATGTTCATTTTCATGTTGATGCAAGAACCCCCATATCTCAGTTGTCCTGCTGTCGATATTGACCAAACATACTTCGTTTTTCAGTTAAAACATCATATTTTTAATGTTTATTAATAAGCATTCTTAATTTATAATATTTTACTTAATTAAGTTGAAACTAAAAGAACCATTTATTTTAGGTAAAAATCCATTGATAACTTCAAACGTGTTTTTCTCAAAATGGATTATTTTGAGTTATGCCAGTATTGAAGTAAGTGAGCGATATATACTTTACATGGTCGGAAATGATTCCTTCTGCCTGTTACATACATTTGCACGACTTTAGTATACCCTTTTTACTCTACGAGTAACGGGTATATTTTAGTCCGAAAACGAGCATGAATGTAGCGTTCGTCTCGCACGATTCGTCCTCATTTCCCTTATCTCTTTCGAGTGTCCATTCGCATTCGGATTATCAACCTCGACGGACGATCAAGTCAATGTCACAAAATTTAGCCTTTTTCCGCTAAAGAGCTAGATTTTCTTTCCATATGCAATCGAATTTCCAAGTGCCAGCAATTGAAGCAGCTGCTGTGTCAAAGGCGTTTGCCATGGAGGTGGTCTTACGGAAGTGTACATATGCACCCCCTATATGAAAAACTGACAACGACCATGAGTATTTTAAAATGTCATTGTATTTATTTCTTATGTATAAATCCCGAGGGAAGCAAACTTTGATCTTCAATTGCGAGCAAAGCCATCCACTTAGCTGTTCTTTGCTAACATTAGGGTGACCATAAACAGCATTAGTCAGCGGAACATAAATAATAATCTCAGTTAACATTTTACATTTGGCATGGGAGGTACGTTTAAAAGTGAACAAATCCTAGTCAAACTTGAAAAAGGCAAAAATAGACCAGCTTAAAGAGGAGCAATCGATTTCAAGTACAATTATAGAAGTATTTAAATTAGCAAAATTAAAAATTGCTGCAATAAACTGCAATTATCTGTTCCATCGGTGGCAATATCAATTTGGAACAAAACGTCTCAAGAAAAAACCACAAAAATACTACTAAATCAAGTGAGAAAGTTGGTCAAGCCCGACTATAACATACTCTGTACCTTGAGTAGAAGCTGAATGCCATGCTGGTGCTGCGCTCATCTCAAATTCTCTCTCTTTCTCTCTCTCTTTAAGGGTGGGGGAGGATTGTTTACTTATTTGCTCATAACTTGAGAGCCGCTCATCCGATCTTTATCATTTCTTCAACAAATCGATACATTTTGCTATCTTCAAAACTGTGGGAGATATAACGTTTTTTCCGAATTGCGGGGGCTGGAGGGGGCGTGGCAAAAATAGAAAATAAACTTGATCTGCCTGCAAGTATAAGAAGCATTTGTCCCATACATGTTAAACCTCTATCTCTTACCATCTCTGAGATCTGTTTGTTCATACGGACGGACAGACAGAAGGACATGGCTATTTCGACTCATCTTTATACAGTCGGAAATGATTCCTTCTCCCTGTTAAATACTTTTGCACAAACTTATTATACTCTATGTACCTTCGGTACAGAGTATAACAATTACCTTTAATTATTTCTTGAGGTAATTTTAAATCAATTTTCCATTAAATATTGTCCGTTACGATGGTTTGGTCAACGGAGCATGGTGAATGGCAAAAAAAAAATGACCTTTTGTCAATGGAAAAAATTCGTAACAAAAATTAAAATGTAAAAAATAAGAGGCCAACACGTACAACACGTTCCCTACAAGCTTAGTGGAGAAAAGTTAGAGTTTTAAGAATTTAAATTAAATAAAAAAGTATGTGTCATGGGACGTTCGGTACAAGCGAAGCTCTATACGACGATAAATCCGATTGTAATTTTAACACTTTTTGAATTAACTTGGATAAACTCAATTTTAAAATAGCAAAATATACTTTTAGTCAGACGTCCGTAAAAGAGGTCCAAATATTTGAAATAATCTATTGACACTATAAAATCACATTGAGAGTAGCGATAAATAATACTGTATGCCATATTTTTTGAGAAATGTTAGAAATGTGAAGAAATTTAATTTTTTACAGTTTCTTTGTAAAATGCAGACAATCTGGTGAGAAAACTTTGTTCGTTCATCAAGCTTTATGAAATAAATATTGGAAAAATTTGATCACGAAAGCTTTGGAAATTATTTAAATTCTTATTCTGGGAATAGTGCTGGATAGTTCAAACCTAACGGATGAGGGAATGCCAGATCAAAAGCTATTATCAAATTCTCCATTTATTTTCTGTGTCTGTTCTTGGTGCACATGTGAATTCAATGTTCGCGTCCTTCTACTCATCCAGCTCCAAAACTCTGGCCAAACTCAAAATGCAAGCCGAGGCTCAGAGACGCTTGGTGAATTATTTAAACAAATGACGAAGCCGGAGAACGAACTGAAGCAGGGACACACATCAAGAGCCAGTTTTTCATCTTTACTCCCTAACTCACAGCGGACGCCAGCCTCCTTGTTAGTGGCTCAACGATGGTAATTTGTGTTGGTCGGTCGGTTGGGTCTGGGTCGGTTGGGATGGGCGGCCAGAGGCCAGGGGCCAGGGGCCAGCCATGTGCAGCGACAAACGGAACTCACAAGCTTCACATCGTTGGCGACGGCGCCAGCGACGGAAGCAGGCAACGGTTAGGGACATCGGGGACAGGAGAAGCGTTGGAACTTATCGCATACAATGCGCATTAGCAGTGTCTACATGCGTCCGCATCAAGTTATTTCCATCCTGTCCAGAGACGACGACGGCTGTTGCATATTTCAAATGGTTTTCTGCATTTTGTTCGCCGTTTGGTCAAGTCCTTTGGGGGAGGTTTCTGGTGTTTTTTTTATATTTTTTTTATTTTATTAATTTAACTGGCACTTGGCAATTGAAAGCGTTTGGTTTAAGTGGCTTTTGGGATACGAGAGTCAGAGATTTGGCACGCCTTGTCAGGGGCACTTTAAGTTGAACTTATGCAAAGGGGGTTGGAGTAGACAGTACTTAGACATTAACCCAAAGAAACAGACGATAGCTAGCTTCATCACACACTCGCTCCAGTCTCCACCCTCATCCACTTTCAGTCAGAGAAATATCCTTAAAGTTTCTGTGCCTCTCTTTTAAGAAACTACATTCTGATTACAAGCTCAATTTTTCTCTAATGGGCACCCTTTTAATATGAGATGGGCTCTGCACAGTGGGCAAAATGGGCGATCCAGCTTCATTTAAGTTTTGACTTTGGGAAATTTTTTTTTTGATACAGTTTTAAATAACAAGTCCTGTAGTGAGCTGTACTCGACAGCATTTTTCCCCAAAGCGTAAATTTTTTCCATGTTGGACACGTCCTGATAAAAATTGTTCACGTATGCCATGCGGTTGGTAGAGAAATCCAAATAAATTCCATGAATCCTATTTTCAATACCGTATTTCATTTCATTTCTTAAAAGTTTTGTAACTTCTCAGAAACAGTTTGTTTGGTTTGCAATGTACTGTGCCTTTAAAGGAAAAAGTGGTGGAGTTTATTTTGAAAGAGCTTAAAATAAAATGTTATTAGGCTAGTTTAAGCCATAATTAGACGCCCCAGCGGCCCTTGAATGAAAACTAAATTTTTGCCTATTTTCACGAAAAAATTCTTAAAAACTCCACTTTATGTCCGATTTCTGCATATGAGGGCTTGTTTTAAAGTAAATTGAATAGTTTTAGTCCAATAAAAAAAACATAACAATTGTGCATAATTATGAATCTAGAAGCGTTTTAGTTTCGATAAATTATCAAATTTGGCAAAATAAACTTTTTTCTCCATTTGATCCCATAGCGTTAAAATCACACGATCCCTCTCATTTTTGTCCGAAAACAAACTGTTTGGCCAAGTTTTGTCTATTTAAATTTGTTTAGATCATTAACATCGTTTGAAAAACAAAAAAGGTATGAGAGTTTAAGTGGGGGTAACCTTTTGAAAAATCTAAAAAAACGTATATCGATAATATCTCGATAACGCGTTGATAGATTTTTTTATCGCGATTTTCGTGATTAGCGTGCCAATTCACTGTAGAAAAAGTTGGTTTGGTCCAATGGGGGAAAATCGACTATCGAAATCTGTAAGAACTTGCGAACCTTTACCGCCGATATTCTTACTAGCTATGATGTATTACAATCATCGATATTCGATTTGGTGTAGTTTATTTCTTATTTTTTTTTGTATTTTTTAAGAGTAAATTTCGAACGTACGTGTATGTTTTAAAGACTTTTATGATAGTCGGATCTACAGGATTTTGCGGATTTGAGGTTTCGGCATGCTTGGACATAACCTTAAACAGCAACATAACACATTACAAAGGAGGCTAGTTGATCGTACATCTGTTTCTCATCAGCGATCTTTGCCTGATTCTGCTGCGCCGTTAAAGTCGTTTGAGAATTCAAATGCGACTTAACATCAAAAACTTTTGTAGTGTGTTGTGTTCCTCTTTTAAAGTTATGGTTATAAACCTAACGAGTCCCAGAGCCCGCAAAATCTGGGAGATTTGAAATTTCAATCATTTTCGCGTAAATAATTATTTTTTTGAAATAGATTAGCTCTTTTCATTCAAACTATTTAACCGATTTAGAAACAATGTTTCACGAGATTATTGAAAATTGCAAAGCGCAGAAAGAGCCACATCAGCATTTCGGCATATTTCCTATCAAAAGAGTTAGAACTAAAATGTACAAAAGACGACGACATGTCGCGACATCAACAAATAAATGTATACTTAGCTCCTATACCCTATTATGTAATAAAGAAGATCGTGCTCCATATTGAAATTCAATAATTTAACTCCAAGTGTGGAAGTGTCTTCAATTGCATTTACTTTTAACTTGTTACTGATGTGCCTGCACTAAAGTAAAATCAATAATTGTGACACTTTCAGCAACGACTAAGCTGGCAGTGCAACATTCGGCATGCTTCCTTTCACATATGGGATAATCAGAACATTTTTGAACCAAGGGCTGAAATATAATGTTGTTCAAAATCCAAATGTTTGTTAACGGAATAATAAGATACAATATTCAAGCTTCAAAATATGTAAGCTCTACGGTGGATTTTTATACCCGTTACTCGTAGAGTAAAAAGGGTATACTAAAGTCGTGCAAATGTATGTAACAGGCAGAAGGAATCATTTTCGACCATATAAAGTATATATATTCTTGATCAGCATCAACAGCCGGCCGTCTGTATGAACACCTAGATCTCAGAGATGGTAAGAGATAGAGGTTTGACATGTACAGTTTGTTTCAAATTTTGACCACGCCCCCTCCCGCCCCCCCAATTTGGAAAAAACGTTATATCTCCTACAGTTTTGAAGATAGATAGTTAGTAATTAGCAAAATGAATCGATTTGCCGAAAGAATGATAAAGATCGGTTGAACGGTTCTCAAGTTATGAGCAAAAAAGTGAACCAAGCCCCCCCCCGCTAACCATACTCCCACCCTAAAAACATTGTTGTATACTTTTCGGATGGTCACCCTTAGGAACGCAGGAACACTGTTGAACGTGTTTTTTCATGAGTAACGGGTATATCGAAGTCGGTTAGAGCCGACTTCAACTTACGCTCTCGCTTTTTATTGGCAGAGGCGTACCTACACCTACCTCTTGCTTGTATTAATTCTTCAACAAAATGGTTTTTTTATTGGTCAAATAATGGAAAACAGTCGAATTTTGCGCTTTTATGCCCTTTAATCTAAAGAAAAAAAAACCCTTTATTACAATTTTTTTTTGAAAAAAATTAATGCCAAAATGTGTAACGTCCGCAACGGCATTAAAATACTCTACATTTTTTTATATTTGAAGGTGGAAATAGTTGTTTATAATGGATTTTGGCCTGCTGAATCTGAATGTGGGCTTTAAATTGCTCTAGGTTGTCGAGAATCCAAAAACATAACCTTTAAGTAACAAAAAGTGTTTTTAAATAATATTAATAACATGTGTGTGCTTTAACGACCTTTATAATAATCAAACCATCAATATTAAGCTGGCTCAAGGTCTCGTTATGCTTGCGCATAACTCCAAAAAGGAGGAACACAACACACCACAAGTGAAGCTAGTTGGTCATACAGCTGTTTCAATGGTAGCTCTATCATATCATCAGTGACCTTCGCATGGAGTGGGAGACGATGGGGCCAGCACTCCGACAGCATGCGACCTCATACTGCTCTCTTTTGCAACAACAAGTGCTACATGAGCACGCTTTCGAGTGGCTCAACACACACACGCGACACAAAATCAGCTGATGAATTTTATAGTTAAAATTACATTATATAGGCTATTTCCACCAAAGAAATGAAGAAAATGATATCATTTCTTTCATACGATTTGGCACTCTTCACGAAGGGGTTTGGTATTTTTTAAAAAAGTACTCTCTACTCTCTGGAAACAGAAATTGTCATCAGAAATAATTTGTCAATCAATGGAAACGGCAAACTTTTAAAAAAATAAAATAATAGGAAATTATGCAAGTGATAAGAGGCTAATAAATATATAGAATATTACGAGGTTCGAACCGAAACCTTCGGTTCAACGGTCTTAGGATCCGGTCCGCAAACCGAACCTAAAACTTTACAACAGGTTCGAACCCTCGAACCGAACCTTCTGCAAAACTTTTGAGGTTTGCAGCCTTGATTTTAACAAGCAAATTTGCGTACACTTGTAACGTCCACAACGCAGGACTAGCCCATATGAGCATTAAGGTCAGCGCTGAAGACTTACTGAATGTGCTCGGTAAAAAGCAACGGAGATTGGAGATTAATAACACTGGCCAACAGCCATTTTGGTCCAGCCCTATTGATGACAAATTCTGATCCCGTTTTGTGCACTGATTCCAAAACTGGTCTCGGTTTTTCTCCATCAGCTCTTGTTTTTAAGGTATCGCGGAAAAACCATTTTGCAGCATTTTTCGCTTTTAAAAAATTATGGAGGTTACACCGAGCAGCAATATCTGTATTTATGAGCTCTATGCGAGAGTATAAATATTAAGGTCGCCTAAAAAAAATCAATGGAGCATCATCAGCAAACCCAAAAGCGCCTAAATTGGCCTTTGAAGAGAAATATTCATCAAATTATAGCAAATTTTTCAAACTTAATCGCCGTGTACCAGCCATTTGGGGTGCTTGCATTTTAATGAAAACCACTTTAGCGTGTAGACCAATGGATCTTCTAGTTTCACAAATTTTGTTGCATTTAAATCTTCTTGATGGACAAAGTTACAAGCGTTTAATCCCGAAAAAATGAATTAAAATTTATGGCAGGATAACTAGATTGATACACAAAATCTGTATAGGAAATATTAAAAGACTACTTGATCTAACATAGACCTTACATTAATTGTCAAGCAAATGTACAATAACATTCAATCAGTACTAGATTCAAACAATTTTCCCCAAATTCATTTTTGCTGAACCTTGCGAGAACAACATAAAAATTTAATGAATTGGGTTACAAATGAGCCAAATGGGTTCCGCACTCACTATAATCTACGGATTAAGCCCCATGTGACTATTATTATTTGACAAGTTTCAACAAATTCTTGGCGGACTCTATCTTGGTAAAGACTCTATCTGTGAAGCGAATGTATATGTCGAGGAAGTTGACCATTCTTATTATTTGGAGAAATGCTCGTTCACGCAATGTAGTGCAAAAACTCGTTCCATTTCGCAAGCGAATAACTTTGTGAATCTGTCACGTCATTTGACGAATTTTTCATAGGAAGACCTCTTATTTAAATTATGCAAAAAAATTTCCACAAATTAAGGTAATTTTTTGTTTTCAATGGTAAATTGAATTTTTCCATGCTTCTGCTTCGGTACATTAAGGCATTTAAACTAACCAATTTTTCTTTTTACGTTTGCCCTTGACATAACGGTGACTCCCGGAAATCTGCGAACCATCATCACACCATTTTCCAAAAGAATTTTTTCAACACCCCACGCACTCACACATTTTTAATTTTGTATATTTTTAACGAATTGTGCAACCAAATACAAAAAACACAATATGCAGTTCTTATGCCGATGTTTCTTGGCAGTAATAAAAAACAAGTTGTTGGAAAATGTGTTTTTTTTGGTATTTTCAAACTTTTTATTACAATATATCTGCATTTTCTATTTTGTTAGCAGTCAGAACTGGTATGACAAAAATCCGTTTTTATGGCCCGTTAACACTTTCGCTTGACGGTTACCGGAAAAATCAGCAAGCATATGACTGTCCCATCTTCCGCGATACCGAGCTTCCATAGTTCGTAAATCCTGGTGAAAACGATCTCAAAAACTCTCAGAAAATTTATTTAAGTGGCTGTATAAGAAATGCATTTTAATGCTCATATGGCATCAAAAATTTTTAAAACTTAGTACGAATTCCAAGTTATTGCACTACTTTGCATGAATGAGCATTTCTCCAAATAATGAGAAAGGTCAACTTCCTCGACATATATATTCGCTTCACAGATAGAGTCTTTACTACAATCTCCTTCCGCCAGGCATTTGTTGAAACTTGTCAAATAATAATAGTCACATGGGGCTTAATCCGTAGATTATAGTGAGTGCGGAACCCATTTGGCTCATTTGTAACCCAATTCATTAAATTTTTATGTTGTTCTCGCAAGGTTCAGCAAAAATGAATTTGGGGAAAATTGTTTGAATCTAGTACTGATTGAATGTTATTGTACATTTGCTTGACAATTAATGTAAGGTCTATGTTAGATCAAATAGTCTTTTAATATTTCCTATACAGATTTTGTGTATAAATCTAGTTATCCTGCCATAAATTTTAATTCATTTTTTCGGGATTAAACGCTTGTAACTTTGTCCGTCAAGAAGATTTAAATGCAACAAAATTTGTGAAACTAGAAGATCCATTGGTCTACACGCTAAAGTGGTTTTCATTAAAATGCAAGCACCCCAAATGGCTGGTACACGGCGATTAAGTTTGAAAAATTTGCTATAATTTGATGAATATTTCTCTTCAAAGGCCAATTTAGGCGCTTTTGGGTTTGCTGATGATGCTCCATTGATTTTTTTAGGCGACCTTAATATTTATACTCTCGCATAGAGCTCATAAATACAGATATTGCTGCTCGGTGTAACCTCCATAATTTTTTAAAAGCGAAAAATGCTGCAAAATGGTTTTTCCGCGATATCTTGAAAACAAGAGCTGATGGAGAAAAACCGAGACCAGTTTTGGAATCAGTGCACAAAACGGGATCAGAATTTAATACATATACGGCTGGACCTCACAAAAGTGGTCATTTTGTTGGCCTGTGTAATAATAAGAAGATATAACTTCGTAAAATAACTTTTTTAAATATTGTACTAAGAAACTATTTATTAAGTGGGGGTAAGGTTTTACTTTTCTTAATAACGAATTGAATAAATATTTTTGGCCAGAACCGCGCGCCGAAGTTTATATACCCTTGCAAATGTTTTAATACATCAGAGATTAAAAAAAATTTTTCTTAATAAAACCCACTTTTCGACCGATAGTTCCTATGGCAGCTATAAGATATAGTCATCCGATTTTGACCAAAACTTCAAAATCAGTGAAAAAGCATATAAAACTAATAATTGCTGAAGCGGGAGGCGTTTACATTAAAAGCAAAAAGTTTTTCTTACAAAGACCCACTTTTCGACCGATAGTTCCTATGGCAGCTATAAGATATAGTCATCCGATCCGGTCGGTTCCGACATATTAGCAGTGTGCAGTAAAAAGAAGACCCTGTGCAAAGTTTCAGCTCGATAGCTTTAAAACTGAGAGACTAGTTTGCGTAGAAACAGACAGACAGACAGACGGACAAAGCTCAATCGACTCAGCTCGTCGCCCTGATCAAGAATATATATAGTTTATAGGGTCGGAAATGAATATTTCTGTGCGTTGGAAACTTCTGGGCAAAATTATAATACCCTTTGCAAGGGTATGAAAATGGTACTCAATGTCAGCTCCCAAGATCGTTCGTTTTGGGTTTTACAAGCGTCATCTATAATATCTACAAGTCGTTGATGAGATGATTGATATGTGTAATTGAAAGTTTTTAAATTTTAATTTTAAAATGTTATACTATACATTGTATAATTTTGACATTTAGAAAATCGAGAGCGTAAGTTAAAGTCGGCTCTAACCGACTTCGATATACCCGTTACTCATGAAAAAACATGTTTAACAGTGTTCCTGCGTTCCTTAGGGTGACCATCCGAAAAGTATGCAACATTTTTTTTACGGTGGGAGGGGGGGTAGCGGGAGGCTTGTATCACTTTTTTGCTTATAACTGGAGAACCGATCATCCGATCTTGATCGTTTTTTCGGCAAATCGATTCATTTTGCTAATTACTAACTATCTTTAAAAGGAACGAATCGTCTATCTTCAAAACTGTAGGAGATATAACGTTTTTTTTTTTAATTGCGAGGGCGGGAGGGGGCGTGGCCAAAATTTGAAATAAACTTGATCTGCGTGCAGATAAAAGAAGCATTTGTCCCATACATGTCAAACCTCTATCTCTTACCATCTCTGAGATCTAGGTGTTCATACAGACAGACGGACAGACGGACGGACAGACAGACGGACAGACGGGCAGACGGACATGGCTATATCGACTCGGCTGTTGATGCTGATCAAGAATATATATACTTTATATGGTCGGAGATGATTCCTTCTGCCTGCTACATACATTTGCACGACTTTAGTATACCCTTTTTACTCTACGAGTAACGGGTATAAAAAGAATGAAAGTATGCCCTCTGCTTTCACCATTTAAATGTCCCTCACAAAAAAATATTGTTCTCAAAAACCCCACACCCCTGAAAAAATCCTGGCTACGCCACTGATGTCAACGGAATTTACACTAATAGTCCGTATAAAAACCTTCCCTTTAAAAATTAAAAAAAATTCCTTCAATAGACCCCGACAGATAAGCTATAGCGCCACGCTCAATAGTAGTCTGATCTGAAAACATTCCACAGGCATGCGAAAATTTCCATGTGCTCGATAAGCATTTTTGTTACATTTTCTGACCAATTAATGATTATTCCACCCTTTCTATTTTTTATTTTCACTTCCATTTAAACGAATTCAAAAATCAATAGCGTCGCACAGCAGGTTTATAAACAAATAAATTTTTTGTATATTTCCGCTGACGTCAATCACAAAAGCCCCTTTGTTTATAGTGAAAAGCTTTCGCGATGTGAAAAAATTATTTTTTGATATATTAATGCTACAAGTTAATTTACACTAAAAGTATTAATCTCATGCTTCGAGCATGTCAATTGATAAGCAAATTTAGATTGTCATGTCGTCATGTGTCAAACAGTTTGAAGGCAGCCTAAGAGTCAAATGAATACCCAAAATATCAATTTGATACAAATTAGGCTTGATTGCCTAAATATTGATATATATAATCAAATTGCTACTAATACAAATTTTCTTTGGGTGTTACCATCTTTGTCTTTGGTTAATTAATTTTCTTTGGATTTTCCAGCCTTATTAAATTTGAATACAGAAAATCATTTAATATTATGGGCTTAAGCCAAGAACATTTTGTAACTATTTTATAAAATTTTGTTTTGTGTCATGAATGTTTTGAGGTTGACTTTAGAACAGAGTAAGTCGGTTTGTACCTAAGATCGTGTGATAAAAAAGATTTTAAAATAGTTCAAAATGTTCCATTTTCCGAGTTTTGGACTTAATTTAAACTCCAGTTCGCATAATTTTAACGAAAGCGAAAAGAGAAGCATAGTACTTGCAATAAGAATTTTGTACTTGAATCAAGTATGAAAATAGTACAGTATAAAATTCTTATTTTTTTTTTTTGTGAGTGTGGATGTGTGAGACTTTAAGCGTAAAAAACTATTATTTAAGCTCCCGTCAACTCAACAAATTCGTAAAATTCTTTTTAAATTTGTATTTCCTGTCCTGGACGTGGTCCACACTCGTAACTTATAATCCGCCTCCTTCTGCTCCTGCTTGATCCTCAGCCTAGCTTTATGCACGACAACAAAACTTATGACAAAATCATTACAACCATTTGGTGTAGTTATCGTTATACATACATATAAGTACGTTTGCCTTTCCAAAACACGCATCCTCCTTTACCGCTCCTTGCCCGCCTAGCGGTCCACGGGTCTGCCTGTGGGTTTTGTTGCTCTAGGAAATGGCAAAAGCTGTAAAAAATTTGCATTTTTATAACAACTTAAGTCACCAGACGACTTTACTTTTCCAAGCACTTGAACTGGTTTGCTTCCTATACAAAGTTTTGCATGCGTGTCATGCCATGCCCAGTCCATACCTACCGCCCCCAGTCCCCCGCCCCCCTTGGCCCACCCACTGCATATCAGCATATCTAAACTATACATATATGTGTATGTGTGTGTGTGCATTTATAATAGCAGTTATATTTATGCACTAGAAAAAGAAAAGTGGAAAAAAGGCAGCAAAAATTGTGTCCATTTTGCAATTTGCCGCCGGCAAACTAAGCAGCAAGGAGAAGGACCACTGTAAGGAGCACACACACACACACATATGCAGCAGCTGTTAGTGGCAGACACTGTCCAAACGAGACAACCAAAGGAAAAGACCTCAATTGAAATGCAATTTCAACTAATTTTCTTTTGAAAGAAATTACAAAATCGATCACTTGATTAACCGGCATATCGAAAACGGGGCAAAGGATAAAGAGAGAGAGAGTCATCTAAATATGAAATGTTATGTGGGAATTAGCTTCAATTATGCAAGCTCAATCAAAAAATGAAAACTTCCAACTTCGGTTCTGAATTTTTAACTCTGTAACAAAGGTACACAGAGTATTTTAAGTTTGTGCAAAAGCATGAAAAAGGGAGAAGGAATAGTCTCGCTGGCTGCACTAATCCGCATCTAATCTCCAGAGGAAGGCCATTAACTATCCGCAACCTGCGAGCTCTCCGATTTCTCAACAGCTACTTCCCACGCCCTGTCATTAGGGGTGTCATCTATTGGTCAGTTTTGAAAATCTCTCATTGTTCAATGCAATTAGTGGTGCCATCTATTGTTCAGCAGTGCTGTTCTCTCTGTTGCTACTCTGTGGAAATGTGGAACATTATATAAAATAATCTGTCTAGAAAAGCCACTATCTAATGGCAAACGGGGAAGGTGTACGGAGTAGTCAAATGACAGGCGACTCTTAGACATACCTACATTTGAAATCAGTCTCGACTGACATATTATCACCCACAGTCAAGACTGCTTATCCTAGAGCTGTAAGATTTGTCATATGCAAGCGCGGACTAAGAAAGGAAGTGTGTGAAAAGGCAAAAGAAAAGTTTGTATGATCCACGTAAATGGCTATGGCGTTCAGCCAATATTGTGGACTAATAGCCTATTTCCATTGGCTTCATTTCTTGTTTTCGTTTGTTTGGACGTTGACGTACAATGCGCAGTACGTTCAAGTGGCCCATGCAACACCAAGCCAGGGCCTGTTACGCGCGAACCGCAGGCAAAATAGTAGCCCAAAATAGTAGCCGAACCGACCGAGAGGCGGAGACACTAACGTATGAGACGAATCGCGAAGGAAAAACATAACGAAATGTCAACTAAGGGCTAAATATGTTAAAAAAGTAGTTTTTAAAGCAGGAAGAGAAGCTTCCGAGTTGATTACACGGTAGAGTTTATTGTAATCAGCACAGAGAACACGAAAAGGTTCATGCAAAGCATAGTTAGTGGTACAACGATTTAGTGATAGGGGTATGAAATTACGAGTCGGTCTAATAGGAACGTTGAGGTTAATTTGGCCAACCAACTCAGATGAGTCGATTTCACCATTAATCAATCTATGTATAAAAATTACACCAAGCATAACTCTACGGTTAAAGAGGGAGGGAACGTTTATCAAAAGTAGCCTACTAGAGTATGGCGGTAAACGGACCTCAGGATTCCAGTTTAAACCACGTCATTTTCATTTCTAAAAATTTTGCCGTTTCCATTGTCACATTGACAGTTTGATTTAATTATCAGGCGCCACTTTCAAACTCAAGTGGAATATTTAGCAAAAAAAGCCATACCCGTCATGGCAGCAATATTGCGGGGCAAACGCATTGTTATCGTCCTGAATTATCAGCATAAACACAACTTTTATTGACTAATTTATATTTTAAGCAAAATTGCGCCTACTTTTTAAATTCAAATTAACACATTATTGGTGATGACACTTTCTGTTTCCAGAGAGTAGCGAATACTTTTTAAAAAAATACCCAATGCCTTCGTGGGGAATGTCATAATTTTCAAGAAATGAAGGAAATGAAGGCCAAAATGAAACAACAATTTGTATGGAAGAAATGACATCATTTTCTTCATTTCTTTTCATTTCAAGAAATGAAGCTTCATTTCTTGGATGAGCTAAGAGCGCGAGAGAAAGTGATTGAGCGAACGAGTCACATTCAAACAAATTAGGTATATGTTGTATGTATGTGTCTTGGCTCTCTAAGACAGATGATAGCTGCTTTAAGAGACATGTTTTAGAAAGAAATAGAAATTAACAAGAGAGAGGAGGAGAGGGAGTACACATAGAACGAAATGACAGGGGGGGTGAGTATGGGCGGGAGTGGAGAGCGGCTGAAGAGTTAGGGGGTGAGGGGAAAGAGTTGGGAGCTGTGCAGAAGGAGGTGGAAAAGAAGGGGGAAAGCCAATTTGAATTGAAGAGTGGCTGCCATGAGAGTAATCAACTAGTTATAATAAAAACAATTTAACAAAATTCTATTAATATATTTAAGTAATATGTCTATCAGCGTTAAAATTTCATAATTTTTATAATTTAAGTTAGGAAAATTGATTGTAAGTTAAGCATAAAACACTGTGACTAGCGCGTTAATTCATAAGTGCCAATGTACTTGTGGCGCTGGGAGTAAATAAACATAAAATACAAAAATTATGTCAAAGTTTTCTCCAAATATATTTAGGGTGTTCACTTTGTTGAGCACTTGAGCACTTGGGGAAAAGTGTAAGCATTTCCAACAACAATTTACTCTGAACAAATTGTGCACAGCTTGCTCGACCCAGACCCTGACTATGAAAAGTCGGGCACTTGTACCTTAGTGCTATAAGTGTTATATGTACAAGCTAAAATCAAATGTGTGATCAAACATTCATATAAATTGTATGGAAAAAGCGCCAACTTTGAATGAACCATGGATTACTGCCGAATCATATCTCAAACGTTGTTGTGCACAAGTTTCGTGCACAGAGGGCTGCTCACAAAACTAGTCAGGCAAAACTGCTCAAGTGCTCAAGTGCTCAACAAAGTGAATACCCCAATTGTCTTTATACCCGTTACTCGTAGAGTAAAAGGGTATACAAAAGTCGTGCAAATGTATGTAACAGGCAGAAGGAATCATTTCCGACCATATAAAGTATATATATTCTTGATCAGCATCAACAGCCGAGTCGATATAGACATGTCCGTCTGACCGTCTGTCCGTCCGTCTGTATGAACACCTAAATCTCAGAGACGGTAAGAGATAGAGGTTTGACATGTATGGGACAGTTGCTTCTTTTCATTGCACGCAGATCAAGTTTGTTTCAAATTTTGGCCACGCCCCCTCCCGCCCCCGCAATTTGGAAAAAACGTTATATCTTCTACAGTTTTGAAGATAGACGATTCGTACCTTCTAGAGATAGTTAGTAAGTAGCAAAATGAATCGATCTGCCAAAGAAATGATAGAGATCGGATGAATGGTTCTCAAGTTATGAGCAAAAAAGTAAACCAAGCCGCCCTCCCACCCTAAAAAAATGTTGCATACTTTTTGGATGGTCGCAGGTACACTGTTAAACATGTTTTTTCATGAGTAACGGGTATATCGAAGTCGGTTAGAGCCGAATTTAACTTACGTTCTCGTTTTAATTTATAAGAAAGACTTAGGCTCTATACGTTCCCAATCTTCATATATTTACTGAAAATGGGCGTGGAACGGGAATATCGATAAACCCGAAATTCACTAAGTGGTCCACTTGACAGAAAGGATTTATATATTTATAATTCCGGAATGATTTGATCACCTAAACGGAATGGGAAAAAATTTAACATGTGTACGGGCCACCACGCAAAATTTTGAAATATATTTTTACCATCTGGGAAAACAGACATGAGACTTAACTTAGCCCCACACATCGCACGATCTAAGCGGTTAATTGACCGACCCCAAGCGTAAAATAAACTGTTAATCGAATTCGCCTCTCAATTGGACCTTTTTTTTTCTCGTACTGTGTGGCATGTGGCACCGTCTTGTTGAAACCGCATGTCAGCCAAGTTCAGCTCTTCCATTTTGGGCAAAAAACAGTTTGTTATCCTCGCACGGTAGTGCTCTCCATTCACAGTAACGTTCCTGCCTTTGTTATCTGTAAAAAAGTACAGTCCAATGATGCCACCGGCCCATAATCCACACCAAACAGTGCAGGTTTTATACCCAAGTTAAGAACGGCACCGTTTAATGTCCAGTAATGTTAATTTTGGTGCGAAATTTAGTCACAAGATTCCAAATAGCCGCCTTAGAAGGTAGCTTCAACTGATTATAAAATGGAAACAGTGCACGATGCATGGTTATAGACAAAACTGAACATGTTTGACAGTAACATGTGACATGAAAACAGCTGATTTGCCTTGTAAACTCTTCCTGTTACAGCTGAAAATCAGATCAAATCATTCCATAACTAATCTAACCGCATACCCTTAACGCGCCATATTCAAATCAATCGTGATTTTTGGCGCACTCTGTTCGTTTAAGTGATAAGAAAAAGTATTGTGCAAGATATTTAGTATGCACTTCTCTGGCATGCAGTCAAGTCCAACTGGTTGGTCCTGGCATGTGTCCTTGTATGTGCGTCTGGGTGGGGCGGGTTTCCCTTCGGGCTGATGTACGACAGAATTATGCGATAAATGTGCATTTTTGTGAGTTATTCAAATTATGTATGCACATCGGCGTCTATCTAAGTACATATGTATCTTACCTTGCCCTCCCCACCCCACCCCACCCACTCGTGCTGTGCAGTTCATTTGTGTCAGACTTGTGCAATTTATGACAACGCCTTGCATCAGGACATGGGAAATATGGCTGGCAATAAAATGTTTGAGACACAACTCACAGCTTATCCCGTCGTCCTTGGAGAAAAGGTGCTGTAATGCCCATTAAGGAATGCCAAGCAGGTGGAAAATGCCTTCAACATGCAAAACATTGCAAATTAGTTAAGAACATGGGGGAAATGTGCAAACTGACAGGCGGACAGGATTTGATTTTAATTTTAATTAAAACTTATGTATGTGAGAAATGCCAACAGCAACACAACTTGAAGAATAATAATAATAAGACATGACGAGTCTTGCATAAATTTATCCCGCACGAAATGCACTTACCGTCGGTGCGAGCGAGATGGCTGTACTTCAAAACTAACAACTACAAAAACCACAAAACAAATTACATTCTGCCTGCGTCTTTGATGTGTCGGCGGAGCCTTGAAAGAAAGCGAGAGTCTCACTCTCTCAGAGCAGGACAGGCAGAGATACTTTGACGAAATGACTTCTGCTTCTTCATCTTGAGTTCTGTTTTCTTCTTCTTTTGTTTTGTTGCGTTGGCAATAAAAAAGCACAGCATAAATGTAAAAACAACTAAGAAAATGTTCAACTCCTAAAAAAGGCAACTCGACCCAGCAGATACCCAGTGCCAGTGGAGCGACCATCTAATACAGCCCTTGCCCATTTATTATTCTCGCTATAAACTTAATATTATATTTTAAGTATATGCTAGATTTCCAGTTTCTAGTTTACGCTACTTCAAATGTGGCATTCAAAGACGGTTGAAACCTGATTTTAAGGACACAATCAACAAAATTAATTTGATCCCGACCTATGTTAGGAAATTTAAGGTAGAAAAGGATTGGAACAATCCTAAAAGGTATCAATTCGAAAATGTGAATTTCCAGTTCGGATCCTACTTGAAATTTAAATGATCCTGATTCGAGATTGAAGTAAGTATGGAATTATAATCTCTAAGCGAAATGAAACCGAGAGCAAGTTTTAAGCTGAGAGAGAGTGTTAAAACTTTAACATGGTAGCGACACTGAAGAGGATCATCCTTTGTGACCCACGCGGAACATTTAAGTACACATCTTTGTGTTTTTACACACACATTGTTAGTTTAGAATATAGTTCTGCTAGCAGCAGAAGGGCCGATACGGGAACATACACATACACAAAGGCCTTTGTGTTTTTGGCGTTTGTTGCTGATGCCTGCCTTTGGGATTCCCAAGCGGTCATAGCAATTCTGTCATGAGGTTACTTTTGCCAACTTACTAAGGACAGGCAGAGACAGCTGAAGATTGAATTGGTATTCATGAAATAGCGCTATACTGTCAACCAGCCTCTTTTGTGGTGTTGTGCGTGTCTTGTTTTGGACAAAATCCAACTTAAATGACCTTGAACCTGCTTAAAAAAGTTCTATGATTTTCAATCAAAAAGGTCACTAAAACAATCACTTTGGTTTAAGGAAAGTATCTTAATAAAAAGAGAACTCATTCGCCAGAGAGAACTTGATAGTTTGAATATCAAGAAGGAAAAAAAAAGAGTAGCTTGATATTTTTGTGGGATGTTTTCTTTGATGATTTCTTAAGTTTAAATATTGAGCTCAAGTCAGTCTCAAGAAATCCTTATTTGCATTGAACATACCTAGTTGAATATCGAGCATAATTTAATCTCGTTTATTCTTGCAATAAGCCGATTTTGAGATCAAATGTCCTACCTTCTTGATTGTTTTAGATAGATTTCAGACCCGATTTCTCGGATTTATTTTTGTGTAAGAACGTTTACATTGAAATTTATTACAGTTTCGTTCTTAAACTATTTTGCGACCTTTCGTCAACCGCTTTTAAAATTAACTATCGGTGAGTTAAAGAACAATTGAGTTAAAAACAAAACAGTTTTTCAGACTAAGACCCTTATTGCAACAGATCGGTCCTCAGTGAGCATGTAGTATATACTACGTTTATGCCATGCTCGTTTTGCAATGAATCCGAAAGTGCGTGCATAAACAATATAGAAGGCGCAGCCAACTTAATATTCGTTGGTGTTGCCAGATCTGTGCGCTGGTCATCTGTGCAAAAACAGTAACAAATTAGATTTTGCAAATCGAAAAATGGTAAATTTCATAGTTTTCCACTAAATAGTATTAATAGTACTATAAAAATACACATTAAATATACATTACAACAACAAAAACAAATATTTTAATTTGCAACTAAAGAAATTAAATAATATCATAGGTAATTCATGACAACTTAAAAAATTTTTACTCTTACTTTGTTACAATATGAAGTTTGCTCCGATACATCAATAGCGGGTTGCAACAATCGATGGTTGGCCAAATACAAAAACATCGATGGTATAGATGGTGCTATCGATGCTTTCACAATACCAAGCAAAAACGTAGTAATAGTTGCAAAGAATTAAACACTTTTAATGAGCACGGTTGTAGTTTTAGTTTTGTACTGACCCACTCTTCCCAGCGATCTTGCCTTTATTTAGAATCTCCCATCCCTTAAATCAGGGTTCCCCAAGCAGAGAGCGCGAAAACATGACTGTTTCTCTCTCTAACACACAATGAAGGTTGACTTCGGCAAGCATTCGGTAAGAATTGGCAAGTAAGTTCGTGCCCCCGGGGCTATCGTTGGGAAACTCTGCCTTAAATATAACTTTGCTAACGTAGTGTTGTTGGAAGGAATACAGAATTTAAGTCAAAATTACAAAATGGTCAAAATTATAGTAAGCATTACCAGCTTATAAAACAGCTCTCCTAAAAGGTGGGGGCTGCTGTGCCTGAACGTTTTTTATATATTTCTTAAACTATATTGTTCAACAATAAATAATTAGATCAAGGTGGATAAAAAGAAGGTGGAGCTAAGAATTGATGTAATTCTGGTGTGACCTAGGATATTATGCATCGGTTAATAAATAGCGAAGTTATGGGGTTTCAAAGTCAAAATTTCGAAAATCGACATTTTTTCTCTCTCTATTGGTTCTAGCTCCGATATTTTTCGACCGATCAAAAATATCCTAGCCCAGCCAACATTTTATGAGATTTTTGATCACATTCGAGTCTTGTTCGAGTCCTCAGTCTGATTAAAATAGTCATAAATGTGCACGATTTCCGATCATAAATGATACTTTTGTTGGGAGAAAATGGTACCCTAGCCGCGACTCTTCTTAAGGGGTTATATACAGTTAGGATTTTCAAAAAATCGATTTTTTTATGCATTTTCTTAATATATATATATCTTAGTATACACACACAAAATTTCAAGTCGATCCGACGAATATTTTTGAAGTTATAGACACATTAGTGAAAAAAAATTAACTACATGTAAAGTGCTTTCAAAACTTTAATCGCGTTTTTCTCGAAACGGTGTTTTCAAAGTCGGTGAGCAAGATTTCTCAGAAACGGCTGAACCGATCGGTCTGAAATTTTTACACAAGCTTCCTAACTATATTTTTTAGTAATTAATCGAAGGATTTCCCGATCCGATGAAAATTTCTCATTTTTCTAAACAATTAAAGAGCCGAATTTTGGTCGAAAATCGAACCTTTTGCTTTGAGTACCTGCCATTTTGTCAAAAATTTTTTTTTTGCTAATTCCTTCGATAAATCACTAGATTATTCATTATATTAATGAAATTTATTTGGTTTTCGCATTTCAGTTGAGCCAGTCCAGTCCATGATATCGTGCTTACCGCAAGAGGCCTTTTTTTTGCGGACCTCTGCAAAATTGGCAATATCAACGTTCCCGATGATTATTTTTGGCAATAAAAAAATGTGAATATAGTTTAAGGTTATCATAATATACCTGCCAACCAAATAGTTTGCTTAGAAAAAATGATTGAAAAATGCCTTTTTTTCGACCTCCTAACTGTATATAACCCCTTAAATAGTCGTTTACAATCCATTTTTCGAATCAGTTTCGACTCAATTTCGAGTCAGTTGCGAGTCTTTTTTGATGAATTCAATTTTAAGCATCTGGAAGAGTCATTTTCGAGTTTTCCCTAAGTCGCACATAAAACTAATCATTATTGTTAAATGATCTTCCAAATGCTGGGTGGGAGTTCACACCAGAATGGTAAATATTACGAGAAATTAAAATAAAATTTGTAAGTCGGTCAACAGTTACTCTGTAAAATTTTGCATCCATTTTGGAAAAAGCGGTTCCGAGATAACACTAGTGTACAAAAATAAAAAAAGATTTCAGCTGAAAATTTTTCTAGTATAGTTTGGAATGGTGATCTAAAAATCGATTTAAAAAATTTTTCTGGTCCGTTTTTGAAATATTAATTTTTTAAATTTTTTGGTAGGTACTCTTACATTTTAAGCCATATCTCGTTCATAATTGTCGATAGAGTCAAGTAGATAATCGAAAGGTAATGGAGCTGCCAATAATTGCGTGGAGCATTGTTTTTAAATCGGTTCAGTAGTTTGAATTCAACAACCAGAATATTTCAAAAAAATCGATTTTTGCTCGAAAATCCAAGAAATTTCTTTTTAAACGACTAGAAAAAATATAAAAAATACAAAAAATATTTTTTTTTCTATTTAGAATCGCACTTTTACGAAGCAAATAAGGTATTGGTGAGGGAAAATCGTGTAACACGTACCATAGATGGATCAAATTGAGTAGAGGAACTAACGTCAAATTTGAGTATATTGTGTGTTTTCAAAATTAACATTGTACTTTTCTTCGTTTTTTGGTCAAATTATGAAGTGAACGAAAGCAAGAACAAAAATAAAATTAAAAACGGAACAAAAGTAGAGCAAACGAAAATTTATTTTAAAATATTCGGAAAATATCACATTTTTTGCACTAAATTGCTTACAGCTCTGTGTTTGTTCACAGATTTTGATCATCATATCTGTTTTCTTGTGAAGTGCGGTTCTTTTGTAGAAAAATAAAAATACTTTTTTGGATTTTTTTATATTTTTTCCAGGCGACCAAAAATGAATTTTCGAGCAAAAATCGATTTTTCGAAATATTTTTGGATATTGTAGTCAAACTAATGAACCGATTTAAAAACAATGTTCTACTCGATTACCGGCAGCGAAATACCTTTCGATTCTTATCTTGCTTGACTCTATCTGACAATTATAAAGTGAGATATGGCTTAAAATGTAAGTGCCCCTACCAAAAAATAAAAAAATTAAATTTCAAAAACGGAGCCATGAAAAAATTTTTTAAATTGTTTTTGAGATCACCATTCCAAACTACACTAAAAAAAATTTTCAGTAGAAATGGGTCTTTTTGGCTGTAAACTAGTGTAATCGCATGTAAAATTTCGACAACTGTGCTCGATGATATAAAAATTATTTTTGATAAATTTCCAACATAAACTTAATGCATTTGGGTGGTAGCTTTCACCCTAAAAATGATCAAAATAGGTTCAACAGTTCTCCAGTAATTTGGGTCAAAGTGAATCAAGACATGGTAAAAATAAAATATCCAAAAATTTCCAGGTAAAATTTTTTTTCTAAATTTTTTTTCCTCAAAATTGGGTACATTTTATAAATACCTATAAAGTTTTCGACCAAACATAAGAAAAAACTTAGAAAAAAAAAATGTTCATATAAAAGAGTCGGGAAAATAGTTGTTTATGTTTATTTCTGTAAAACAGAGATTCAGATCAACTTGAAAGTGTTGCAGTATGTTTATAAGATCCTAATAATACGTTTAAGCAAATATAAAAAAATGAAATACAGTACAGTACAGTACAGAGTAATTGATAGTCAGTTATGGCAACGTCATACATAATCCACACTTAACATTCACTTACATTATCAGAGCAGGTGAAGGCATTCAAAATAAATTTCAAAAATCATAAGCATTTATTATGGTTAAACGACTAAAACCCTTGGTGAAAAGAAAATCGGCGAAATATTGCGTTTTAAAAAAAAAAACACATAAAATGGTAAACATTTAGCTCATGGTTAATTTTTTGCTTCCCTCCCGATTTCAGTTCACACAAAAATTCCATATCAGACGAGTTGAATTCGTAAAAGAAGAAAGAATTTAGCTTTACGCATACCGATTGTGGTTACGGCTCTGAGTACTGTTTGGCCAACAGCTTAGCTTTGTGATCCAGTTATGTTAATAAATGGCACTCTTGAAAATGTAAGGGAATTAAATTTTTTACTTGGAGCCGCCCATTGTCTAGATATTATCTGGCTTATTGATATAATTTCGGACTTCAAGTCAGGTGAAAACCTTATTAAAGTTATTCAGAGTATGTTGGATTTTTGCTGTTATTATAAGTGGTTGGAGAAGTAGCGCACCAATCCTGGTCTATTGTGCTTCCCCTTCTGAGTTTACAACAGTCCTAGCAGCCCTTTTTCCTGTTCAAAGGTCAGGATTTTCTAGTTAACTGATATTGTTTGTCCTCTAGGTGGCAAGGAGTCTTCCATGAAACTTTTGTCCCCTGTATGAGGTGGGCTTTGTTCTCCAGAGGAGGGGGGCCGTATTATCGTTGGGGGAGGGGATGATGTTCGTTCCAAAAGTTTTCCTTACAGAGCTAAGTAAGGACCCCGTAGTGGGATTTTGTGCACTGCTGAGCGTTTTGCATCTCTAACGAGGACTGTACGCTATCGGCCCATTCTAAGATCTATCTACTGTTACTGAGCATTCACTTTCGCAAGTACAGAGTATATTACATTCGGGCTTGACCGACTTTCACGACCGTGATACTTATTTTGATTCTTACAGTCTGTCACAAGCTGACATTGGTTTCGTTCAACGCATTAATAGCCAAGTTGTAGCTGTTACCAAATAATGTTACAGTCCTTTTGTAGTCTGGTGATCCCAGCGAGAATTTATAAAAGCAAATCAAACAAATATTGGAATATAGTTAGCAAAGTGTTATTAGTAAATTTCACTCACAATGCAATACTGTTGCTACGAATGTTCAATTTAATATTTATGTTTTTTGTTTCTTGCATTTCTAAAAGAATATTCCCTTTGCCCTACGGGATGTAAGCGGGTTAAAAGTGCAAGAAGCAAGAGAGAAAGACATATAAACCCACAAAAGCAACAACAACAAGAACCACAACATGCGAATAATAATGCATAAATTGTGGCAAGTTGTAGCTTTGTACATATCTCTTTTGCTCCCCAAAGAGCAAGATTACAGATTTTTTATATCTTTTCACTTTTTTTATTATTTGCTTGGGTGTCTGTGTGTATATTCGTGTGTGTGCTATAGCAATTAAATCCTTATTAAAAACACGAAACAGCTTTCCCTGCACGGTTCATCTTTAACTTTTGCTTAAAATTCAAATTACTTGTACAGTTTCATGGCAGGAAAGTTTGAAAAACCCCAACTTCAATGGGTCACAGGGTCAGGCTTTAAAAGCCACACACACACACACACACACACATACAACCAATGACAGCGTAATTCAATTCAATTTTCATTCAATTCAATTAGACGAAGAGGATTTAATTGAAATGCCGCAGCGCCACAGAAGCAGCATGAAACAAAAACAAAATACAAAAAAAAAGCAAAAAACAAAAAAGCAACAAAAGTTTTCAATGCCTCAGCACAAAATATGGTCCGAATTTATTCGCTGTTGTTGTTGTTGTCACTGGGCCCAGCTACCAAACCAAATTGATGTCAATTGATACTGATAATCCATGCATTATGCGCAATAAACAAAGTTAATTGAATCAAAGACGACGTTGCTAGCCGACTTTTGGGCCAATGGTGCGTATGGAAAATGGGAAAATGTTAAGGGAAGCGGCAAAAAAAAAAAAAAAAAACAAATAACTATCGAAACAATTTCAATCAGCAAAACTATCGGGTTTTTCCAGAGCTTTTAGACTGTGAAGAGGTGCGATTGGAAGCAAAACTATTTTCCAAACAATTATGCTTTGCTTTGACAAAGAAATTACGTCGTATTGTCACGAACAAGCACGAAATCAGTTTGGGATTTTGGGTCCCAGAACCAAACCTTTTAAATTAATAACCACTCGAACCGGACCGGCTAACTTAAATGAATGAGGTTCATTCAGGGATTAATTAATAATTTTTTTTTTATATTTTACAACCATTGAGCTAAAACTATCCAACGAGTACGAACCCCTGGACCAAACCTTTTCCAGAATTTCAGAAGTGTGCAGTCTTGGTTGTAATCATGGTGATTTCCAAGGTGACCGTAAAATAAAAAATTTCTGAGTATAGTCTCTCGAACTTTTTTGAAAATGACCCCAAAGATGTAAATATATCGATGTTTTGGTTTTAAGGCAGTGGTGCCCAAATGTCAATTGCCCTATCCCGTATGATAGGAAGTCATAATTCTGCCAGCGCCGCAGCCGACACATGCATAGAAAGAGAGAATACGAGTGCTCTATAACAAGAACGCACACACATTTGTGTGTTTGTGTGAAGCCCATATTTGACATAATGACATTTACTTCGTGTTTCGCTGCTACACACACAATCGCAAGACTTGATAGAGTGTGTTTGGGCGCCACTGTTTAAAGGTGTTTTTAGGACAGAAGGACAGACAGAAAGAAAAATAAAAGTGGATGTCATGGGACGCCCGGTAAGAGCGAAGCCCTTTATGACGATAAGTCTGATTGTAAATTTGGTGTTAACGCACTGTTAAGTCACAGTCAAGTCACTGTTAAGACACTGTTAAATCACTGTAAAGTCACTGTCAACTCACTGCTAAGTCACTGTTAACCCCTCTTTCCGCCCTCGCACCAATCTACTCCACTACGGCAAATGCTAAAAGCGGTTGACTGTGCAGATACAAAATACAATGACTAGACGTGCCAACAAGAATCTGTCGCAAAGAAAAAATTATTCTAGATCTAGTCCCCCAGTCGAACGTCCGTACACAGAGAAAACGAGAGCGTAAGTTAAAGTCGGCTGTAACTGACTTCGATATACCCGTTACTTATGAAAAAACATGTTAAACAGTGTTTCTGCGTTCCTGAGGGTGAACATCTGAAAAGTATGCAACACTTTTTTAACTCGGCTATTTTTCACATTTTTGCTCATAACTTGGGACCGTTCATCCGATCTTTATCATCTCTACGGCGAATCGATTCATTTTGATAATTACTAACTATCTCTAGAAAGTACGAATCGTCTATCTTCAAAACCGTAGGAGATATACCGTTTTTTTCAAATTGCGGGGGCGGGAGGGGGCGTGGCCAAAATTTGAAACAAACTTGATCTGCGTGCAGATAAAAGAAGCATTTGTCCCATTCATGTCAAACCTCTATCTCTTACCATCTCTGAGATCTAGGTGTTCATACAGACAGACGGACGGACGGACAGACGGACATGTCTATATCGACTCGGCTGTTGATGCTGATCAAGAATATATATACTTTATATGGTCGGAAATGATTCCTTCTGCCTGTTACATACATTTGCACGACTTTAGTATACCCTTTTTACTCTACGAGTAACGGGTATAAAAAAATCCCCGTAAAATGGATATTCAAATATCCACTTTAAGATCCATTTTTTTTAAATATCCTTTTCACATTTTTCAGCTCCTTTGGATGAAGAATAAAGATCAATGAAATATTTTTTTCTGATTTATTCTTTTTAAGCGAAAATAAACCGACTTCGAAAGTGTCCAATGAATCCCAAAAAGGGATAGTTAACATTCTAGTCCAAATGGATACCGAAAACATCTTGAGGATCATCAAAAACTATCTATAATTCGCATCGACAAGCTGTGAAGAGACATCCAATACAGTAGCGTTGGGTTGTTCATGAGTGAGTGAACAAAATTGAGTTGTTCTTTAAACTGAACAAGTGAACATGTCCTTCTTCGATTGTTAATTTTTGTTCAGCGAGTCTTATTCAGTCTATATTAGGGGCGCCCATGCCCATGTATGTGTCTCTCATCTCTCTCTCCCATGTCTCTCGCAAACACGAACGCAACAACAAAGTTGCTTATGCATACGGCCAAACGCCTTTCGTTATCCGCGGCGTAACGAGCGGAACTCATGAGAAGGCTTGTGCCAAGCGACCAAACATTCACTCTCTGGTGTTCAATGCCATAGGGTCTAGGACGACCACACATACAAACAAAAATCCGGTTTCTCCTTTTATTTCGCATTGTTGATTTTGCTTGAAATATATTTTGTGCATTTTTATTGTATTTGACGCGCCGTTAAGCTCATTCTGGGCACCCCTGGTCTATATCAGAGTTCCCCAGCAATAGCCCCGGGGGCACGAACTTACTTGCCGAATGCTTGCCGAAGTCATACTTCATTGTGTGTTAGAGAGAGATACAGTCACGTTTAAGCGCTCTCTTCTTGGGGAACCTTGGTCTATATTGTTCACTCTGTCTTGCTCTGATATGTTCTTGAGTTGTTCTCTTGCTCTGTGGTTCCTTTGCTCAAAGAACTTTTCTGTCTTGCTCTGTTAACTGTTCAGAAGCGATATTTGAACCATTTTACCGATTTGGATAATAAATAAAACGGCGAAATGTAAAAATTGCAACATTACCCTAAGTTGCAATTCACAAAGCAATTTAAGTCCTCAGCTCAATCACCCGGTAGCAGTGGAACCAGTTGTCCGACAGAGCAACAACAACGACAACTCTGCTCTTGAGAAAAATGTCGGGTATGTGGGATTTATAAGCCAACAAAGGACTATCAGCACCTGCATTTAAGAGCCAGCAAACTGTACAGAGACATTGTAAATATAAAAAGCCACTTATTTACATAAGTATTTTATTTGATTTATTTAACATGACTAGCTTAAAGTTACAAAATTATGAGCTAGTAGGAAATAGCATGGCTCCTAGGGCCTTCAGCTTATTCTACAGTGTTGTTTGTCTATCTATAATTTTAGTTATTTTGGAGGCATTGGATTCGGGCTATTCGTAAGGATGGATGGTGGGTTATTTACATAAGTAAAAAGTGAAGAATGTGCTAAAAGATGTTAAACTTTTTAATAAGGCTAACCCTGGTATCGCTCATATTTGAATTGATTTCTAATAGTAAAAATGTAGATCAGTGATCAACTGCCTCTTGCAACATTTATGCTACTTTAAAAATCTGCTTGAAATTACTGCTCACTTTTTGCAACAAAGAACTTTTCCATAGCCTATTTATATATTATTTGTTTTTTTTTTCCTTTGGAAGAGGAATTGGAGATGTAGATGGGGCGGTTGTGCCACCTGCCAAGGCGTCAAAATTATAAAGTTTCGACTGCGCTTCAACAACAATTTGGCAAGTTTCTTGATGCTTGAAATGAACAATAGTTTTAAAATGCCACCAACAACCCCCCCAACCTTCCTCCCACACACACACACACACTCACACTGGAGGCGAGGGGTCTGTTTTATGAGCTTTCACAAAAGTTGGCTAACAATTATTTTTTGTCAGGCCAAACGCAAAAATACGAAAAATCTACATGACACTGAATGAGTTTTCAAAGTTTTTTGCCAGTTTGCGTTAGAGAAAGAGATGGACATAGAAGACGCATTTACATTTGTGTGTGCAAATGTGTGTCTAATGTGCAATTCGAGAAACGCAGGAGTTGAAGCTGTCCAAATGTACTGTCACAGCACACGCACTTCTCCAACACTCACAACGATCCCACTTCCCTATCTCTCTCTCTTTCTGTTTTTTGGAAACGGAAAGAAATCAGGCACTTGCCAAAGCCCCCAGCAACTCACTTAGTGGCTGACCACATTCAGTTAATCTACACTGAAAGAAATAAACAGACAAATAGAGACTGGCTTAAATTAGATAATTGAAGACACAACTCAATAACAGGGATTCAATTCCATCAAAAAGTAAAATATTCATTGGGAATTGCATCGAAGCGTTTAATGGCGTAAAGCGTTCATCTAGTGATAAACATATTATTAAAGAAAAGAATTTTAAGCAAAGTCTTATTCTTATTCCATTCTTAACCAACTTGTTTATACATGGTCCTTCGAGCCGGATATGCTCCAATCATAAATGGCACTGCCATCCGTGAAGAATGAATCCACTTTACTTGCCGGGAGGTAAACTCTTGAAAGACAAAATACTGGTAGAGTAACTATATTTCTTAGAGGATGCTTAAAAAAGTTACAAAATGGAACATAATAATGAACTTGGGATCGGAATCGATGAGCAGAGAAAAGCCTAAATATCGGTAGTATTTAGTGCAGGGCTCCCAAAGAACACACAATAATGCATGACTTCGTCAAGAACCCAGGGGCTATGGCTGGGGAACTTTGATTAACTGCTCACCAAAACAAGCACATTTTGGCTTGTCTGTCCTCTCAATTTAGCCGGCGTGCCGCGGCATTGGTCTAAGCCGCTTGAATGATAATATTTACTAAATTTTCATGTCATAGGAATTAGAGACCTGCTCGAGTGATTACACGATGCCAGAATCATGAGTAAAAATGCTCATTTTGACGGGTATAGTTACTTGTTTTTGTAAGAGGTAATCATTTTCATGAGTACGAGTAGTAATCGGCATCGCGGCATCGTACGATTATAATCGTAGAACCGTAAGAAGTATAATAAATATTGATAGCACAAAATATTTTTGATGAGAAACATCTTTAACTTCGGAATGGACGATTTTAGTAGGAGTAAAATTTGATTTCAGCGTCACGTGACGCTAACGACATCATATTTTGTGGAGTTTCCGACAAACACACACAGACATAAGAGGATGGGCAGATGGAGGAAGTGAAGAGGTAGGAAAGATGCTGAAAAGGGGCAACTAGGTGGGTTCTGGGAAAGATCTGAGTGGGATCTGGGTACGATCTGGGCGGGATCTAAGTGGGATCGGCGTAGGTTCTGAGTGGGATCTAACTTTATTAGCTCTGGGCGAGATTTGAGTGGGATCTGGTTGGGATCTGGTTGGGATCCGGTTGGGATCCAGACGGGAGCTGGGCATGATCTGGGTGTGATCTAAGCGGTATCTGGTTGGAATCTGGATGGGTTCTGGAGGGGATCTGGAAGGGATCTGTGTGGGATCTGGAAGGGATCTGGGCGGGATCTGGATGGGATCTCGGTGGTATATAGGTGGGATTTGGGCGGGATCTGAAAGGGATCTGGGCGGAATCTGGATGGCATCTGGATAGCAACTGGGTGGGATCTGGGTGGAGTCTGGATGGGATCTGAGTGGAATCTGGTAAGGATCTGGAAGGGATCTGGAGGGGATCTCTGTGGGATATGTAAGGGATCTGGGCGGGATCTGGAAGGAAACTGGGCGGTATCTGGGGGTGGGATATGAGTGGGATCTCGAAGGGATTTGGGTGGGATCTGGATGGGATCTGGGTGGAATCTGCAAGGGATCTGGGCGGGATCTGCGTGGGATCTGGGTTGGATCTGGAAGGGAACGGGGTGGGATCGTGGTGGGATCGTGGTGGGATCTGGGCGGTATCTGAAAGTGATCTGCGCGGGATCTGGATGGGATCTCGGCGGGATCTAGGTGGGATCTGGGTGGGATCTGAGCGATATCTGAAATGGATCGGTGTGGGATCTTGGTGGGATCTGGGTGGGATCCGGAAGGGATCTGGGTGGAATCTGGATGGCATCTGGACAGCATCTTTCTGTGTGGGATCTAGGAGGGATCTGGGTGGGATCTTGGTGGGATTTGTGTGGTATCTGGGTACTATCCGGGAACATTCTAGGTGTAACCATGGATGACCAATGGTAAAGAATATAGTTAAGATTCTAAGGAATGTTTCATATCACTTTCCGTGACTGACAAATCATAAAATCCTAATCCTATTAGAAATACAATGTGTAAAAAAAAATTAATAAAAATAAATAATCTAAAAAATATAAACACAATTAGTAGGACTCTAGGCTTATATCGCTAGTTTATTCATATACTAGCTGGTAAGTAAAAATGAAATACTTGAACATCTTTCAAATCTACATCTAGTAAAATTTGCGAATTCTGGACCTTTCGATCTTTATATTTTTACCCTCTACTATTACAAATTTGGCAAAATTCAATTTTTTTATTGTTTGGTATACACCACCTTTTTACCCGTCCACATTGTCTGTTTAATCTTTCGAAAATACTGAAGTAAAAACTTAACAAGTTTCGCGGTCCGTTCATTCTACACCTTCCATATTTCCCCGTCGACTATTGCCGTTTATAACATTTTTAAAATAATCTTAAGTTTTATACAAAAGTAGCATATTTCGCATTTAAAAAAAGTTATGTAGCCCCTGTGGAATCTGAATCAACATATTGCCGGCAACGTCTACTACAAATAATATTTTTTTACGTTCTTACGTTCTACACTAAAGTAAAAAGGAGTAGAGTAATTACTTAACAACTGCGAACTTCTTACCTAAATGCCAAAACACCCATATAATAGCCTATTTCCACTGGCTTCATTTCTTGTCATTTTCATTTCTAAAAAATTTGCCGTTTCCATTGACAAATTGTCATTTGTTTAACATTCACAACGACACGGTGTGAAAATCAGCTGAAAAGTTTGATTTAAATAACAGGCGCCACTTTCAAACCCACGTGGAATATTTAGCAAAAAATAACATACCCGTCGTGACAGCAATTTTCAGGGGCAAACGCATTGTTATCATCCTGAATTATCAACAGAAAGCTAAATACACAACTTTTATTGACTAATTTATATTTTAAACAAAATTGCGCCTACTATTTAAATTCAAATTAACAAATTATTGGTGATGACACTTTCCATTTCCAGAGAGTAGCGAGTAATGCCAGAGAGTAGCTAGTATTTTTTAAAAAAATACCAGACTCCTTCGTGGGGAATGTCATCATTTTTCAACATTTTTCAGAAATGAAAGGCAAAATGAAGTGACAATTCGTATGGAAGAAATGATATCATTTTCTTCATTTCTTGTCATTTCATGAAATGAAGCTTCATTTGTTCAGTGGAAATAGGCTATAAGACTTTAGAAGTTTGCCTCTGTCTGTTACTGTCCACACTTCAAAAATTTGGGAATTGCCAAGACACAAGTTAGAAAAAAAAGCCGTTATTTGTATTTTCGGATAACCGATCCCTGTTTTTTTGTGAAGTGTTTGCCTTACTATAGTTGAAGCATTCTCTCTCACTCTGATTCCCATGCCCCACTTTCCGCTTAGCTCCCCCCATCCCCCACTTGTCTGCTCGTTTTAAAACTTTGCGCAATTGTAATTATTTTTCGATTTGCATGCTGCAGTTTTTGCACTTGTCCAGCAACTTTACAACAGCAGTAACAACAATAAAACTGGCATTTTCAGCTGCCACTTGCAGCACACTACCCATACACCACCCTCCGACACCGCCGACACACCGCTCCACCGCTCCACCACCCTTCAGTCATCCACTGGACAATGAGCAAAATGCCAGAGCAAATGTTTGGCTTTTGTTCGCTTAATTACAAAAATTGCAAAAGCTTCCAATAATTTTGATCTGCTCGTCTTCAAACAAGAGGAAAAAACAATCTCAGCAGGGTCTTGGACAGGCACCAACATGCCACAGCAGAGGTCAGAGGAGCCTGATGAAACTTGCCCAAATGTGGAAAAACTTTGCACGCACTTGGCACATTGTTCAATATGGTCTACAACGAGGCAATGTGGTTTATTGGGTGGGGAGTGAGGGGGTGGACAGCATCGAAAAGAGTAAAAAGCTGTGGGGGTCAAGGGTGACTGTCAAGTGTGTTGTGGTGTTTGTGGTTATCAGCAGGCCAGAACGAGCAGATGGTAAAGATGAAGCAGTAGCAACATTATCATACAAGAATATGGACTGCCTGGGGATGCTATGGATGAACAAGTTTTACTTTAAGTTTCAAATTGTTCACATGTCGATGAAGGAAATCAAAAGATAAGTATAATCGGGCTATAAGCTAATCAATGTGAGCTGAAAGAAATTGCTCAAAATCTCCTTTGCATCAAATAATACAGAGGCGACTAGCAATGTGTATATAAGTGATCCGCGTTTGTCACAAATGTGGGTTTTCTTCATAAAATGCATACGTATGTGATAGGCATACATATCCCACAAGATGCATCTTAATCAGCACCCACCGTACGGTGGAGCCCTTCAAGTACACGACCTTTGTAAAACCGTAATTAAATCTAATGTATCAAATGACATTTATGATCGGTTGCGTTCTTTTATATGACTTCTGACGCTAAATGTGGCTAGACGTCTCGTCTCATGTTTATGTTTAAACATTCTCTGGCGACAGCCATACATCCAGTTTGTGCCTTACTCTTCCATAAGAACCAAAGACTCTAAATATATGTAAAAGTTGGCGCTTCAGTTCCTTCCTCTTGTTCAATGCGAACCCATTTAATGTTAATGTTTGTTAATGTTTCCTACAACGTCATTATCTCCACTCTCAGATCAAAAATCTTGTCGTTTGATTCAACAGAGTCCTTTGCTTAGTATGCGTTTCTTTCAATTCTTCAATTATGGATTTATGCTTAATTATTTCTTCAATGTACAAATCTATGACGCATTTACCAGCTTCTACTATAGCTTGACTTAGTTTGCCTGCAAGTGAGTCCAATAGTTTCGCCAATTCGTATATTGGCCTTGCAGAGCCAAGACTGTCCGCTTCTGATGGCCCGGAGTCCTGCATAGCATGGTCACTCATATTGACATTTAATATTGGCTCCTCATAAGGCTTGATATGCGCTTTGGCTTTGTCGTATATTCCCATATTCGCACCCACTTCACGGATTTCGATAAATTAAAAATGTATAGCGCTTACAACAATTTTCGCGAAAATCGAACATCCGGCTCGAAGGACCAAAAATGTAGAGAACTATACATGTAAATCAGGTTTGACCTTCACATAAATAAAATTCACTCTCTTCAGCATTATTTGATGAACAGTAGGTACTGTAAACCTTGAGGTGTCATTTCTTAAAGGTTTACAAAAAAATTAAATTACACAAAAACTATAAGCGATATTAAGAAGCGGTTTTTCATACTCTGTACCAAAGGTACATAGAGTATATTAAGTTTGTGCAAAAGTATATAACAGGGAGAAGGAATGTTTTCCGACCATTTAAAGTATACATATTCTTGATCAGCATCAACAGTCGAGTTGATATAGCCATGTCCGTCTGTCAAACAGATCTCAGAGGTGGTAAGAGATAGAGGTTTGACATGTATGAGACAAATGCTTCTTATACACTAAGGCAGATCAAATTTATTTTCAATTTTTGCCACGCCCCCTCCCGCCCCCGCAATTTAGAAAAAACGTTATATCTCGTACAGTTTTGAAGATAGACAATTCGTACCTGCTAATGATAATTAGTAATTAGCAAAATGAATCGATTTGCCCAAGAAATCTTAAAGAGCGGATGAGCGGTTCTCAAGTTATGAGCAAAAAAGTAAATAATCCTCCCCCAACCCCCTCCCAGCCTATTACAACTAACACCGAGAGAGTGAGAGAAAGAGAGAGAGACTTAGAGATGAGCGCATCACCAGCATTGCATTCAGCTTCTACTCCAGGTAGAGAGTATTTTATAGTCGGGCTTGACCGACTTTCTCACTTGTTAACACTTAAGTTTGATCTTTCTGTTCGAAGAGCTAGTAAAGCTAGGTGAACAGCTCCTAGAAAATATAATGCGTATTTACTTTAACTTAGCAGTTCTCAAATGTTGTAAATGTCAGCTAATAAATTTGATAACTAAAGTAACATTATTGAAATATAAAACTTCGAATGAAAGTATAAAACAAATAAATATCTATAAAATATAAAACAAATAGTACAACTAAATATTTTTTTAACTTACCTTGGCCTTATTGCAAAGAATTGCTTTTGATGAGCCATTACTGGAATCCCAATTGGCGGTATGGGAATCCCTCTTGAGTTAATTAAGGCTCACGTCAACGTCAATTTAAAGCCGAATTCTTTTAAAATGTGTCGTTTCGCTAAAGAGTAAACAACACAGTTGTCCTTAAGAAATGTTGTATATGTAAATGTTGTGCTGTACTTGTAAAACGAACTGGGGACTTAAAAAGTTTTGGTCTCGGTGACAATAATCTTGTTCGATTTTTTTTTAGCCTAAGACTTAGTACACAGTCTAATAAACATTCAGGAAAGATACGCTACAGCAGAAGAACAGCAAATCCTCTGCTGGCTTCTATATTACCATAGTAATAGGCTTACGTGGAGTATGTAGACCTCTAAAATTCATCGATTATCATTTATGATAATTATTTAAAAATAATAATTTTTCACGCAAATTTTTCATAACAAAAAAAATCGTGTCTGTGCGCAGATGCACTTGAGCCAATACCAAAAGCGAATCAAAATGTGAAAAATTTTTGATGCTGGTTAAGGGTTAGACTTTCAAGTGCAATGTCAATTTTTTTTCGTGCCAACTTTTTCAATCAAAGCAAAGGGAGGAATAGTTAGACGGAAGAAGCAACCAAATTAGAGCAGAGCAAAACGAAAGCGTAAGCTAAAGTTGTATCTGATCTATAAAAAAAACTCCAGATATTATAAATGTGGCAAAAAAAAAAGCCCATAATAAAGAATCTGTGTCTTTGAAACAGCTATACAGTCAATGTGTAACCCAGTTAGCTACATTTTGTCAACCAAATCATAAATTTTCTAGTTGCCAATCCGTCACAGAGCATTTCCATGTTGTCCCAGTAGTATGGCTGTGGCAGTAACCGCATTCCCTTTCTACCCTTTTTTGGGGTTATTCTGTTCTGTTCCGCTGGGCGAGTAAAATTTAATACTTTTCACATTTTCTAAACTGTCGTTGTGTCCCCGTGCTCCTTGGGCCCCTTAGCACAGCGATGTGTGCGGTGGCGGCCTTTCTACATTTTCCTATTCCCGTTTTCATTTATGCAACATTGCCACAGCAGCAAGAAGCACGGGCAGAAGAAGAAATCGCAGAAGAAGAACAAAAAATTTGTCTGCGTTTTTTAAAATTAAAAAACCTGCAAAAATATGCGCGTTGCGTCGCTGCTGCTGCTGCGGTTGCCGACAACAACAACAAGAGCAACAACCACAACAGCTACAGCGACGTCGACGCCGCTGCAGCTGCTGAGTTGCAATTTTTATGACATTTCATTTGCATGCCGCGTGCAGACAAAAAGCAGCAAAAAGAAATTAAACACAACAGCGTCAAGGGAATGGCTGCAGCAGAGCGGGGTGGCGGGGGTGGCGGGGGAGGCGTGGCATGGCGTTTTGGTATGCACACAGAATTGTTAACAATATGGCACCAGACCCCAACCAAACGCCCAGCACATCTTGTGTGGGCGTAGCCATTTGACTTTGCCTTCCTTCCTTCCTTCCTCCGCTCGTTTGTTCGTTGCTTCCTTTTGCATACGCTTCGATTTCAAACTATAGAGCGGGGGCAAAATAGCTGGGGGTAAAAAAGTAATTTGATTCTGAAACAGAAGGTACTCAAAATGGAGGATCTGTAGGCATTTCTTAGATCTCTTCATTTTCCAAAATGGTGTCAGGATGACTTTTAATGCCAATATAAAACAGCTTGAAACCAGTCTCGACTTTTGAGGCCGGAAAATATTTACCTACAAAACTCAAAAAAGTAAAATACTTAGTCAATCTTAACCAAGTGAGAAAGTCGGTCAAGCCCGACTATAACATACTCTGTACCTAGAGTAGAAGCTGCTTTTTTTGCTCATAACTTGAGAACCGCTCATTCGATCCTTATGATTTCTTCGTCAAATCGATACGCTTTGCAAATTACTATCTATCTTCAAAACTGTAGGAGATATAACGTTTTTCCCAAATTGCAAGGGCGGGAGGGGGCGTGGCAAAAATTGAAAATAAACTTGATCTGCCTGCAAGTATAAGAAGCATTTGTCCCATACATGTCAAACCTCTATCTCTTACCATCTCTGAGATCTAGGTGTTTATACAGACGGACGGACAGACGGACGGACGGACGGACAGACGGACATGGCTATATCGACTCGGCTGTTGATGCTGATCAAGAATATATATACTTTATGTGGTCGGAAATGATTCCTTCTGCCTGTTACATACATTTGCACGACTTTAGTATACCCTTTTTACTCTACGAGTAACGGGTATAAAAAATGATCATGTATTTGTCTGCCATTCTGTGACACTCATTCTTACCGGCAACACTCGGTCTCCAATAAACCGAACTAAAACCTTATCTGTGAGTTAATTAAAGAGTTAACGTGGCGTAGCCACAACCTGGCTGTAGTGGCGTCATCGATTGGTCAGTTTCAAGTTGCGCTAGCTCTCCTAGTCTCTGAGATATAGGTCTTCATTCGACGATTCGGCTGCTGTCGCTTGGGAAGAATATAAATACTTTTTCATATCAGAGTTGCACGACCTTAAAACAATCCTTTTTACACTAGAAGTTACGAATATAATTACACTCCCACTGATGACTCCATTTTTTGAAAAGTCTCACGCTCCCAAATCAGTTTGCTTCATTATGTATTGAAAAGAATGTTCTTCGTGACAAAATTCGTTAATATTATTTAAAAAAGGGTAAATGTCTATTATATGTACTTCCTCTCCGAAAATTCTGGAACTACTATATGCTCGATCAGGACCTCTACCTGGGTTACCTGGCCAAATTTAATACCATTAGACGTATCCCACGCATCCTTAAAGAGTCTATGAAATATTCTTGGCCACTTAGAAGGTAAGGAGCGGGCTTTGTCCAATCTGTACTCCTATAAAGTTTTAAAGTAGTTCAACATATTTTGTAAAAGGGTATAAACACTTCGTTAGAGTTAGCCCTTCCTTAATTTATTTGTTTTGTGTTAATTTTTTGCTGTTGAACTTTTCACTATTTTAGTTAATTAATTCAGTTTTGAGCAATTAGTTTTGACGCGTTGCATTTTAAATTAATTGCAGCTGCGTTAATTGGCTGCAATCTGTTCTAGACAGGCCCACCATCCACTCTAGGTGGGATGTATGTGTGTTCGTGTGTGTGTGAATATACATTTACAAATCTCATTAAAGCTTTGCTGTTAATATTGAATGTCCCCTTTTGCTCACACAGTAACCCAATTGTGCGTAAACACAAAGTGTAAAATTAACTTTTAGTCCGCTAGGCACATTTGGTTTATTTGTCTTATCAAGATTCTTTAAAATTTGTATTTATTTTTGTTTCAGGTCGACAACAAAAGGTTCGAATATCCATGCTGCGTACTTATTTGTATGTAGACTGTACAGAGAACACATTTGCTAATTAGAGTTCGGCTGTGTGGTTTTCGTTTGAAAAAAAGACATAATTACGCACTCTTGGGCTTCTATGTCACTATAGGAAATTTTTACCATTTTTTAGTTAAACTTAAACATTTTTGTCTCCATTTCATTTGAAAGGACTCAACTTAATTTTCTCCAATGCCTACTTGCTTACCAAGTGAAAAAAAAGTTGATCTGGAAAAATAGATATTATTGATTGCTTTAGAGGGGGCTTAAGCCAAAGTCTTTCAGATGCATTAAAAAGATTTTTAAAAGAAAAAATCAGTAAGTTTTGAACAAATCTGTAAATAAAGTGGCGGAAATGTAACCGAGCTATGCAACATTTTGAACTTAGACGTTCTGAATGGAATCATAATCAATTCAAACACCCACAAAAAAAAATGTCTCAAAATGACACAATTTAAACATCAATTATTTGAAACTATGGAGTATCAAATTCACTTTAACACTCCATCAGTAAAGTATTTAATTGTTATTTCTAGTAAGTCAAATTGATATTACTACTTCTTCTACTTAGTACTGAATTGCTTGCACAAGAACTAAAACACTAATTGTGACGTGTCAAGCATCGCCAGCTGCGACTTTCGGAATTCTTCTTTTACAATTCATACATTTTCATTCATACTAAAATAAATTATTAGTTTCAAGTTAAAAATATTCTAAGTTTTAATTTTATACCTTGTTTAATTGCAATAATAGAAAATAGAAAGGATACTAGTTTCAGTATCAATTTGAGAAAATGTGTTTCAAATTTATATTAATACTATACTGTATTCCATTAAGGCGAAAAATCTGTTTCTGATTACGCGTGAATAATTTTATAATTTTTAAAGCTGAACCCACCACACAGATAGACAGTTTTGAGTTCAGTTTTGGTAAATTGTGTTCCATCCCGTCTTTTTTCCGGAATTATACATATATAAAGATTGTAAATTTCACAGCTGCATTAGCACTGCTTGCCCAAATTTGGGAACGTATAGATTCTAAGTCTTTCCCAAAAATTAAAGAGACAATATTTTTGGACACAACTTCGACATAAATCCAGTTTCGTTGAACCAATAATTATGAACTAAATATCAAAACAATTTGACCCAAATTATAATTCAACTTAAATTGGCTTTTCCCCTTTTTCTCCACTCCCTCCTTCTCAGCTCTCGACTCTTTCCTCCCGCCCCCTTCCCACTTCCAACGCTCTTCACTTTTTCCCGTCCCGTAATATTCCTCTCCTCCCCTCCCTCTTCCTGCGCTCTCCACGCTGTGCCGTCCTACCTCAATCATCTGCTATTTTTTTTAACACATCATCTGTCTCTGAGAGCCAAGACACATACCTTTTCTAGGATAAGAAGTTTTGGTTGTGGATTGATAATATGCCAATCAGTCAGTCAGTCGGGCCTACTGTTTTATATGTAAAAAGATAGTACATTCTCAATTAAAACAACAAGAAAAAAGGATTATGTTAAATCATTTTTTTAAGGTGGGGTGAAGTGCTAGTACGCTCACCTTTTCCCAAATATAGCCCAACGGTATGTACATATAACTTAAAGCAAGAAACTAGACTGCAAAATTATGCTTAGTGTTTAAATTAATAACACAGTGCTACAGTGCGAAATAACCTGGGTATTGGCTGGTTATACCTCATACTTGGTTTTCCTCGGGGACCCCCAAAATCTGAAGTTATGGCCCAAAAACCGCTTTTTGCTATTTTACCTCACCTAAATAGATATAACTCGCGAATGGACCGTCTGATTGCTCATAACCTTATCAATTCCGATAGCGACGAGAGAATCTAATACATTTTAGTCAATGGTTTGACTAATTTAACGCGATGGCTGAGTAATGCGGCTTACAGATCTGGTTTTCTTTTTTTGAGAAATTTGTACTTTGACCATCACTGGTTTAACTATTTTATTCTATGCGATTTTTCCTTAAAGTTTGTAGTAAAAGCCCATTTAATTCTCCGTCGAACGGTTGTTGTCCCAATGAATTTGGATACCGTTTGACGAAGTTATTCGCGCATTTCTAAGTACACCTCGACAATCTAGTATTTTTTTAGTGTGCTAACATATTTATGTTTGCTTTCACATAATTGCCCCTAAAAGTAAACTCAGTTTTGATTTGGCGCCAGATTCAAATAATATTTTTAAATACTTAAAATGCAAATATATATAAACTTCCATGTATCAAAATTTTTCGCAAATATTACGGTCTCTGAATACTGTTATCTAGCTTAAAAATAATTGAGCTATACTGGTAGATGTAGGTGCGTGGTTGTTATTATTTTAATGAGCTGAAATTGGCAATAAACGAAAGAGCACAGCAAGAATCGTATACGGTAGCGGTTAAGGCTTGTGAAAAGCAGATTGCTTTCGTGGCGCAAGCCTTGGACGCTGGACATATCCGGTCAATGCAGAGATTTAGCTGCGGGTTCTATTTAATGATAAACCCCTTTGGTACCTAAGAATTACTTTTCAAGTCCACAAACAAGGCCCAATGATGACTGTCTAACCACGATTGTAGAGAACCGCGATAAAATACCATGGATGACCAATGATGAAGAATTTAAAAATCACTATAACAGGATAGACGAACCATTGTCTCCAGCTCGCACGGAACAGAAGCGACTGTCGGGCAGTAATAGCAGTGGCCGAGATCGTCAGGCATATGTGGTATAAATTTCGGGCCAAAAAAGCTGGTGCTGCTAAAATTCCTACTAAATTGCTGAAGACTGGTGAAATATTATTAACATCTTTACTTTTAAAAAGAAAACTGTTGAATACATTTTGTCAACCATTGAAAATAAATACTATATACTTATAAGCGAGTTAAAGTCGCCCATACTGCACTTGCTGCACTGTGTGCTTATGCGGGCTGACACTCTTGGATATATTTGTTTTAACTCACTTCAAATCGAGCCAATTACACAATTTATTATGCGCTGAGTTTTTAGACAGGATAACGGACCGGGCGTCGCGGCCGAAGCGATCTATGCATTACCCATTGCTGCTTAATTGCAAGCTGATGTCACTTTCTTCTCATTTTTACTTGGCGCGGTCCACTTTGGTTTTTATTTGGTATTTAATGGTTCGTCCATACTGTTATAGTGATTTTTATATTCTTTATCATTGGTCATCCATGGTATTTTATCGCGGTTCTCTACAATCGTGGTTAGACAGTTATCATTGGGCCTTGTTTGTGGACTTGAAAAGTAATTTCTTAGGTACCAAAGGGGTTTATCATTAAATAGAACCCGCAGCTAAATTCTCTGCATTAGACCGGATATGTCCAGGCGTGGCCAAGGCTTGCGCCACGAAAGCAATCTGCTTTTCACAAGCCTTAACCGTGCCTACCTGTATACGATTCTTGCTGTGCACGGCTCTTTCGTTTAATATGCCAATTTCAGCTCATTAAAAAATAATAACAACCACTTGCAGCCTACATCTACTCAGTATAGCTCAATTTATTTTTAAGCTAGATAACAGTATTCAGAGACCGTTAATATTTGCGAAAAAATTTTGATACATGGAAGTTTATATATATTTGCATTTTAAGTATTTAAAAAATATTATTTGAATCTGGCGCCAAATCAAAACTGAGTTTACTTTTAGGGGCAATTATGTGAAAGCAAACATAAATATGTTAGCACACTAAAAAAAAATACTAGATTGTCGAGGTGTACTTAGAAATGCGCGAATAACTTCGTCAAACGGTATCCAAATTCATTGGGACAACAACCGTTCGACGGAGAATTAAATGGGCTTTTACTACAAACTTTAAGGAAAAATCGCATAGAATAAAATAGTTAAACCAGTGATGGTCAAAGTACAAATTTCTCAAAAAAAATGGAAAATGCCAGATCTGTAAGCCGCATTACTCAGCCATCGCGTTAAATTAGTCAAACCATTGACTAAAATGTATTAGATTCCTCTCGTCGCTATCGGAATTGATAAGGTTATGAGCAATCAGACGGTCCATTCGCGAGTTATATCTATTTAAGTGAGGTAAAATAGCAAAAAGCGGTTTTTGGGCCATAACTTCAGATTTTGGGGGTCCCCGAGGAAAACCAAGTATGAGGAAGTGCTATACGCGACCTGCTCTACAGCGTACGCTATGCCAATACCCAGGTTATTACAATTTTTGGAAATTTGTAGCACTGTGTAATTAATGCCTTAAATTTGGGAGATTTCCCTTAGTGAGTGACTCGCATTCATGTGGCTGCTGTGGCAAAATATTAGCAAAAACTGTTGCCTATTTAAATGGGCTATGGGGTGATCACTCACTGCACACTGGGCCCAATGGCCGATATTAGAAAGTCGAAAATTTCATGAAAATAAAACTGATTTTTAATAATTCACCTTACACTACATACTACATACTAGATAGTCTATGTACAAACAATTGAATAATACTTGTGATTGATTGGCAACCCTGAAGTTGAGTAAAGCGATTGGCGTCAACTATTTGTTAACTTTGTGCACTTGCACAATAGTTTATTGCAAATTATGGATATTGATACTAGCTTATCTGAAAGCGCCGCAGGAAAAGAAACTTGATCGAAACCATGAAAAAGTTCTTAACTTGTGGTCAGAATCTTCCACAAAGTTCTGAGAATTGTATGAGATTTTTATACCCTTGCAAAGGGTATTATAATTTTGCCCAGAAGTTTGCAACGCATAGAAATATTCATTTCCGACCCCGCAAACTATATATATTCTTGATCAGGGCGACGAGCTGAGTCGATTGAGCTTTGTCCGTCCGTCTGTCTGTCCGTCTGTCCGTCTGTCTGTCTGTCTGTCTGTCTGTCTGTCTGTCTGTTTCTACGCAAACTAGTCTCTCAGTTTTAAAGCTATCGGGCTGAAACTTTGCACAGAGTCTTCTTTTTACTGCACACTGATAATATGTCGGAACCGACCGGATCGGATGACTATATCTTATAGCTGCCATAGGAACTATCGGTCGAAAAGTGGGTCTTTGTGAGAAAAACTTTTTATTTTTAATGTAAACGCCTCCCGCTTCAGCAATTATTAGTTTTACACGCTTTTACACAGATTTGGAAGTTTTGGTCAAAATCGGATGACTATATCTTATAGCTGCCATAGAAACTATCGGTCGAAAGGTGGATTTTATTTAGAAAAATTGTTTGTTTTAATGCTAACGTTCGTAAACTATGATGTATTAAAACATTTGCAAGGGTATAAAAACTTCGGCGAAGACGAAGTTAGCTTGGCCTTCTCGTTAAAGTTTGCTTTCTGTTCCAGCTACGCAGTTTAGCGTGTATTTCATGACCTGGGCCTAGGCTGGTGATGTCAAATTATTTTCGGTAGTAATTCTTAAACAAATTTCTTGATAAGCAAAATAACGTAAAAACCATAAATATAAAATAATAATAAAATGATAAAGATTTATCACAGATTTTTTTTTTCCAATATTAAACATTCGGACAATTGAAGTATACCCTTAATACCGGTACGTACCGGTTTACCGAAATAAAAAGTCGTGTACCGTATCGAAACCGAAAACCGAAATTTATTGAAACGCGAAATAGAGCCTTTAACCGAAACATTCATTTCGGGACGTACCGGTAGCGGTACCGGCAGTGGCGTTCCGAGGGGGGGGGGGGGGGGGCGCCCGCCCCGGGCGGCAAATTTTTAGGGGCGGCAATTTTTGAGGGCTGTGAGTTTCAGGGGCGGGAAGTTTTGGGGCGGCAAATTTTAGGGGCAGCAAATTTCAGGGGCGGTAAATAATTACAAAATGTATATTAATTCTTCTCTTAAATTAAGAAATAGTGGTATTTCTGAAAGTGATTTAGACTTTGCTGTCATTTCAATGTGGAGAACGTTGCAAGATTCTGCACTTCAAGATCTATTAATAAAAGAAATATTCATTGAATGCATTTTTGAAAGCTTACGAATCAGTATAAAGGGATTAAAGAGCAGAGGTCTACCATAGACAGAGTCAAACATGCTGCTATATTGATTATGTTCTCAAGGGAGTATGCAGGAGGGTGCAGATTTGTAGTATGCCTTGAAAAAAAAAAGTTCTTATGAAACAAAAGTTGTGTCAACTGAACAATAATTAAAACAAAATTGTTTTTATTAAAAAAAACGAGAAGGCCAAGCTAACTTCGTCTTTGCCGAAGTTTTAATACCCTTGCAAATGTTTTAATACAACGGAGTTTACGCACGTCAGCATTAAAACAAACCATTTTTCTGATAAAAGCCACTTTTCGGCCGATAGTTCCTATGGCAGCTATAAGATATAGTCATCCGATCTTGACCAAAACTTCCAAATCTGTGTAAAAGCGTATAAAACTAATAATTGTCGAAGCGGAAGGCGTTTACATTAAAAACAAAAAAGTTTTCTCACAAAAACCCACTTTTCGACCGATAGTTCCTATGGCAGCTATAAGATATAGTCATCCGATCTTGACCAAAACTTCCAAATCTGTGTAAAAGCGTATAAAACTAATAATTGTCGAAGCGGAAGGCGTTTACATTAAAAACAAAAAAGTTTTCTCACAAAAACCCACTTTTCGACCGATAGTTCCTATGGCAGCTATAAGATATAGTCATCCGATCTTGACCAAAACTTCCAAATCTGTGTAAAAGCGTATAAAACTAATAATTGTCGAAGCGGAAGGCGTTTACATTAAAAACAAAAAGTTTTCTTACAAAAACCCACTTTTCGACCGATAGTTCCTATGGCAGCTATAAGATATAGTCATCCGATTTTGACCAAAACTTCCAAATCTGTGTAAAAGCGTATAAAACTAATAATTGTCGAAGCGGAAGGCGTTTACATTAAAAACAAAAAAGTTTTCTTACAAAAACCCACTTTTCGACCGATAGTTCCTATGGCAGCTATAAGATATAGTCAACCGATCCGGTCGGTTCCGACATATTAGCAGTGTGCAGTAAAAAGAAGACTCTGTGCAAAGTTTCAGCTCGATAGCTTTAAAACTGAGAGACTAGTTTGCGTAGAAACAGACAGACGGACAGACGGACAGACGGACAGACGGACAGACAGACGGACGGACAAAGCTCAATCGACTCAGCTCGTCGCCCTGATCAAGAATATATATGTTTATAGGGTCGGAAATGAATATTTCTATGCGTTGCAAACTTCTGGGCAAAATTATAATACCCTTTGCAAGGGTATAATAACCACAATTTCCATATTAAAGTCCAAAAATTTCATTCCAATAAGCAAAATCAGAAAGTTGTTTTCAAATATACTTTGTAATCAATACAGAATGAGTTCTTTAATAGTTTGTTACATGGACTAAAAAAAAAACAATGTATAGTGTTAATTATAAAAGAATAATTATCAAACAGAAGAATAAATATTTTCACATTAATTCATCATAGTTCTCGTCCATCTATTTCGCGATATTTTCCGAATTTTTGGAGCTTACAATTCTATACTGCCATTGAGTTATGTTTCCAAAAAACGTAGTCCAACTCGTCCAATTAAATCAGCCTCCAGTAAAAACCTCTACCGGCACCAAGGAACGTTTTTTTGGAGTAAAAAACTAATTTCGAAACGCATTTGCCATCAAACTAGAAAACCACCAAAACAATTTTTTTTCGGCCCATCGAAGTCAATTTGTATTTAAATTTTGGTTAAGAAGATATGTAAAATACGTTTCCGCGGATTTTGCGAAAAAAATTTTCGCACCTTTATTATACATCCCCAAGAATTTTTTCCAATAATGATAGCAACTTTTGCAAAATAATACTCCCCTCACAATTAAGGCCTTCGTCATTCCTAATCAAAATCCAGCGTACGTCCCTTTATGTTACAGAGAAGTTTTTGATGGAAAGAATTAGAAAAACTTAATTGTAATTTTAGAAAAAAGGTTAAAATTTAGGACTATTCAAGGGGGAAGGGGGGCGGCAAAGTCGACTTCCGCCCCGGGCGGCATAACTACACGGTACGCCACTGGGCACCGGAACCGATATTCGTTTCGGCATTAAGCCCTGGTATAAATTAAAGAATTTTTTTATAATGTTCCATATGTTTCATTTATATGTGTTGTTCCCAAACAGAGAATAACCTTAACCAAAGTGCTCGTCTTCGGAGTAGTAAAAACGAAATTTCTGCGTGTTTCTGCAATTTGTAATGTATGTTAAAATAAAGTAGAAAGTGTGAATTAAAAGATAATATTATTCTGCGGTACTTTAAACTTGTATATAAGTATGGATGTACAATGCATTGCACATTGTACAACGATCGCTACTCTACCGCTCTTACAAACTGGATAATTGGAGAACTAAGGAAATGTACACTAAAGCTAAGGTCCCACACGCAAACAAAGAAAAAGAACTGTAAATGTTTGCGTAAAACATATTTGGTGTTCACACATGAGCAAATATTTGATCATAAAAAACTTGCGCAAATATTTTCCCTCCGCAATTAATTTGCTAACTGTGTTTTACAAAGCAAAATTGGCCGAGGCGGTTCCCATGTGTTCTCACAAAGTCTACTTGGCAAATGTTTGCGAGCAAACTACTTAGTGTTCCCACTTCAGGGCAAATATTTTGAAATATTTAGGCAAATTATTTGCCTGTGGGATCTTACCTTAATCGATGAAAAATGGAGTAAAATTAAAACAAAAATACAAAGTTTCGTGATTAATATTTGTTACTTTGTTGATCAAGTATACGCTGTGTTGCCATATATGAGTCGGGGTAGGCTTGGTTAAATTAGCTTAAAATTTTTTTTAAATTAAGAGTGTTATATTAATCAAATAATCAAATTCGTTTGGCAGCTATATGATATAGTCATCCGATCCGCGCGGTGTTGACATTTTTGGAAAGCTTGATAAATATTAAGCACACTTGTCAAGTTTCAATCAAAAAGCTTTAAAACTGACTGCGTGGCAAAGCTTTCTTTAAGGATATCTCTTAATTTGTTTATAACTTCAAAAATTAATATTTTTTAAACTATAAAAGTCTCCATTTTTTAGAAAACACCGTTTTTTAAGTTATGTTTAGAGCAATTAATTGTATATCCTCAAAAGCTATAATATGGTGGTTAACACTGAGAAAAAATTATATATAATTGTTAGCAACATTTACTTAATATTATTAAATAGTTTAAAAATCTATAAAATTATAATTTGAGTGGATACAGTAAAATTCTTTCCATCGATATCAACTTGAGACCTGTCCGATAAACCAAACCTGAGATATCACGTTTTTGAAAAACCCTTTTTTTTCTTTTATTTGATTTTCACGATTTTTGAAATTGTTTAACAAATTATCAAAAAATTTTTGTGCAAAACCGAAAATTACGCTTTGGTGGGCATATTGAGATCTAATTTCGGTTTTTTTTTTACTGAAATGAAAAATAAAAAAATTTTTAGCTGTTCGGCTTATAAAACAATGACCCATATGATAGAGTGAGATAAATACAGACGGAATATATATAAGAAAGCCATAACAACAACGCTGCCCTGTTTTTGTAAATTCAACAGATTTTGGACCTAATCTTTCAATTATGGTCATACCATTTGTTCGAACTTGGATCCTTTGGTTCAAAGCAAGCGGATTTCACGCTAAGCTTTTAATGCAGATTTTGCCCCAAAACACAAATGACAATCGAAATGCGATTAATGCATTATTTTGGGGCAGAAATTGGGGAAAATTCTCTTGGAGCTTAATACGTGCACACACACACTAAAGTCAATGCACCGCCCTACTGCATTGCCCTGCGGCGACGAATGCAAAATCGAATTACATGTTTAACAAACAAACCACTTGCATGCCAACGAATAACCCCACTCAACCCCCTCCCCCACCACGCCACAACCGCCCGACGTAACCATAAATGCCCCCAATGCGTTATGTTTCGACTAATTATTCACATTAATTCTAATTTGATTTGTTTATTTTGTATAACAAAATGTGTTTGCACTCTGAGTGTGTGCGTGTTGTTGCATGCGACCCAAAACCAAGCCAAGCCACTCAGTCTATCTCACTTGCACAGTAACCTGACCATAGTTGGTGGTAGAGAGTGAGCGAGAGGAGAGTACAAAATTCAATTGAATTTTGTTTTGGAGCGTAATTAAATAACACTCGTCAGTCAGTCAGTCAGTCAGGACGAGCGATTGTTTAATGTGCATTCGTGGGAGCCTGTGTGTGTGTGTGTGTGTGCATAAACCGATCTGTACCAAATCGAATCCGTGTCCAAACACTTGAAAGGCTTTTTGGCCAACAACTGTTGGAGTGTTTTGCATTTCGCATTTCACTTTGATTAAATCTTTCTCCGAGTGTGTGTGTGTGCGTTGTGGGCGTGGCAATTATGCATTATGCTAAAGTGGCTTGAGATGGTTAAACAAAAATACACAAGTACCACTTGGCCAGCGGCTTATCAAGGGAAGGGGCAGACAATATGTGGGATGTGTTCATCAATCAAAGCGTGCTGGGCCAAGGCGCAGCTGCGAGAGGCGCCATCAAATACCAAATGCAAACACAACAAAATCCGCACTAACCAAAAAAATGAAGAGGAAAATACACACCAAATCAAAGCAAATTGCCGCAGGGTTAAGCCGCTGGCGAAGGGAACGACAAAAAAAACAGACTTAATGGCGTAAACTGAAACAGTATTGAAAACTATCATCAAATCAGAAAACTTGAGTGCACGAACAGAACGAACTTAAGCCAGTTGTTCAGTTGCTCACTTGCTCACTCACTTGTTCTGTTTGTTCAGCTGCTGATTCTGCTTTTGAATGGTGTGTATCATCAGCTGAGACAATATCCTTGAAGCAAGGCCAGTTAGTCACTAAACAAACAAGAGAGGAACTGCACAACTGAACAAAAGAGAGCAACTCAACAAAAAAGATTACCGTTTACTCAGGAACTCGCTACTGACTTTGTTCATCTTAAATGAGTCTTTTAACCCTACACTAGTTTTTCAGATTCTTCCAGATATTTATTATTCACTCATTCCAAATAAAGTTATTGCGCGTAATTGCCATATTCTCTCAAAACCGACTTTTTGGCAAAGTGGCTCGAAAACTCCTCATATCTCACTTTTTTCTGTTGATGTCACATAACCAAAAGATCATTTTTTTTTTTTAAATTCATATTTCTATCAAAAAGGCAATTGACCAAGGATATTTCCCTCATACTTACTTTTGTCAATACAAATTAATATTTACAAGTCAAAAATGAAAAAAAAAACTTTCATTTTGAAAAAAATCGATCTCTGGTGCACAAACTTAAAGAACGTGTTGACTGATAGGTTGCTTGTCAAAAGTTAGGTAATAAGAAGGAACACACTTGACATAAACAAAAAGTTGTACTTGTTTTTTTGTATCCAATATTCACGTGGCTCACAACCCCCAGCGACTCAGAGCCCCCCATTCTCCCCTATGTATTCCGCCACCATCCACAGCTCCTGAAAGGTCACTCAGTAAAGCTGGAAAGACCCTGTCAGACGCAGGCCCTTAGGTTAGGATAGGTTAGGTTGCGACAAATCGCTCTCCCACTTAGACCACTTTGGGCCCATTGCGATGCCATATTTATTCCCTGTTAACCCTTTTTAGTACTGAAGGGGGTCCTCTGAGCAGAGCTGGAATCGCTACCCCCGAATGTCTCCGAGAGATTGAGTAGCAGAGGTTGACCAAGTGTCCTGAGTCTCCTTCTACTCAAGGCGGGGCAATGGCACAGAAGGTGTTGTACCGATTCCTTCTCTTCTTCTCTTCAGAAGTTATGGTAAGTGACGCCTAGGCGTGCTGCGTGTCTGCCAATAAGACAGTGACCCGTGAGGGTCCCCACCAGAAGTGATATGTGGTTTCTTCTGTGACGTAAAAATGTGGTAGTACGTTTTGATCGCCTCACTACTGCACAGGAAGAAATGTTTTTCCACCGATTCGTAGCGAGACAAAGTGTTTCAGCTTTTGTGTGAAGCTTGTATGTCGCCATAGGCATCCCTATCGTGCTCTTCCCTGAACGCAGCTCGATGGTGGTACCTATTCTGGCCAGTTTGTCCGCAGACTCATTTCCTTCTATGTTATAAGGTGTTTACTGAAATGCCGTGCGACCTCATTCAGAGATGAGCGACATTCCGTAAGTGTTTCAGCATTGTTGGTGTGTGAGTCAAGTGCTTTAAGGGCTGCTTGACTGTCTGAGTTTATAAATACATTTCCTTCCTTGACCGTGAGTGTGCTAAGGTAGGTGGCAGCTTCCTGGGTGGCTACCACCTCTGTTTGTTACACACTGCAGTGATCAGGAAGGCGGAACGATAAGTTCAAATCTAGTTTGGGAGGTTCGTCGAGCTCAAAACCATCAGTGTAGATGTTAATGGCGTTAGCTCTGCTGTGGGGCAGGTTGTTCCAATCGTTTCGGATTGGGATATAGACGTCGAAAAATTTGTCGAACGTCCTTTGTGGTATACAGTAGTCTGTAATTAAATTATTAAATAATAGTATTTAGCGCTTCCGTTGGTGTCGTTCAGAGAGCGCCGCTAATACAAATTTCCGCACTTCCTGTACTTTGTGCAGATTGCTCAGGGCTGATAGAGCTCCGTAGAGTAGTATGGGGCGTATTACGGCTGTGTAAAGCCAATGTTCAATGGATGAGGAGTTGGGAGTACACCGTTCTGCTGGTTAGCAAATGTTCGATGAATCTTACTAGCGGCACATCTGCTCCCACATATGTCAAGGCAGAGGTGATGGCGTTAGGTTGGACGTTATTGAAGGCACCCTCTATGTCGAGAAATGCTACTAAAGAAACGTCTCTTACTTCAAGTGATCTTTCAATCCTTGAGACCAGGGAGTACCCTTGCTGTAAGCATGTTGGGTGTATGCTAGATGAGCGGGACTAATAGTTTGCCTCAGGTGTGCATCTATAAGTCTCTCGAGAGTTTTAAGAAGAAACGAGGATAGGCTGATTGGCCTATAATCGTTTGGTTTCACATGTGAAGCTTTGCCAGCCTTCGCTATGAATATTACTTTAGTTTCTCTCCACCTAGTGGGGATGTAGTTGACCTTGAGACAGCTTACATAGATTGTGTTAAGCCAGGTCATTGTGTACCCAATGGTTTGTTGAAGTTGGGTGTTATCGAGACCTGGCGACTTAAATGGTTCGAAAGAGTCGATAGCCCATTTAATTCTGGTCTCCGTGACAATGGTTTTGTCGTATTGCATAGAAAGGTCGGTTGGCCTAACCTGAGGTATTAAGTGAAGGGAGCATTCAGGGAAGTGAGTGCTTAGCAGAAGATTTGGAGATTCTTCCGTCTGTTTTTTGTAAGAGTCCTGGCGGGGTTGGTGAGCTAGCCAGGATCTTTCTGAGCCGTGATGCATCAGAAGTAGATTCAATATTACTACAGTAATGGGTCCAGGAGGAGCGTTTTGCCCTCCTGGTAGCTTTCTCATAAGTACTTAGCTTTTGTTTATATAACTCCCAAGCGGTTGTTTGGTCGTTATATTTGGCTACGTTTGACGCAGGCCCTATATATAAAATCAACTCAGCTCGTCATGCTGATCAAGAATATATATACATTATGTGGTCTGATATGCTTCCTTCTGTGCGTTACAAACATCCGGACAACTTGAATATACCCTCTCCAAGGGTATAATAAGGCTGGACCTCACAAAAGTGGTCATTTTGTGTAACAGATAAGTCCAAACCTATTGTGACATTGATCTACCTTCGTACCACAAAATTTAGTCAAGCATCTAGTTACGAATTTCCCAGTTGTTGTTTCAAACCACTCCTGTCCGGAGTCAAGCATTGGCAAAAACAATTCAATGACTTAATCCCTATTTATATTGCAACCCCTCCCACATACCGACCTCTCTGCCAGAACCACACATTCCCACATCCCAAGCATATTTCCTCTCGACATCTCAGGTATGCCCAACGGCTGCTTACATAACGGTTACGTAATGTGCACACTTCGCTTTAACGCCCATCGAGGAGAGTCGTCGGCATCGTCGGAGCCGTCGTCAAATCAACTCAGATACGTAGATGCAGGAGCTGCACCAGCAGCAACAACAACAATAACGGAGGGAGGTTTGAGGCAGGAGGAGGGAAAAACAAAATGCAAATTTTGCGAGAAGGCAACGTCGTGATTGACATTTGAACTGCTAATGAAGCTATCACTCGTACGAGTACCAGAGCTCTGAGGAAGGACAACATACGCTGGAGAAGGTGGCGCAAAATCTTTTGCTGTGGCAATTGCAGCAACGTGACAACATTGCAATGAAATACGCGTTGCTTTCGGGGGTCGGGGGGACGAAATCTTTCTGCACTTTGCACTTTTACATTTTGTTTTGACAACTGCGAATTCATCAATTCCGACATTTCCCCCCACTCCCTGCCGCCCACCAACAAAAGACAATCAAACGAATGCAAATTGAAGTAGAAGCGATTAAGCTGAAAATGGATTTGTGTATTTTATGCCATTGGCAAAAGGTTTCTGTTGGGGCTTACAGAGCGGGGGGACGGGAGGGTGCAAAACAGCTTGACTTGGCAAAAGTTTTTGTAGGCCGCCGACGTCGCCGCTAAAGTTTGCCACGCCCACTTAAGAGGAGATTGGGGCAGAGAGTTTTGTGCATTATGCAACCTTATTGTGGATTTCTGCTGATGCGGCAACCACCACCAGCAGCAGCAGCAGCTGCCGCCTCCTTCTTCGTCGTCGTCGTCAACGACTCAGACGGAGACAAATTGCAAATGTTGCACAAAATGCAAACGCAAAATCTTTTCGGAAGGCAAAAAAAAAAATCTAGTTGAGTTTTTCTTTCCTTTCGTTTTTGGAACGTTTTGCCACAAAAGCCAAAGATAACGAGACAATTTCGTGCGAAATTTGGCACAAGTTGCAATATTTGTAAACTTCAAAAAGTTTTACGTGCCGCCTCGTACGTAACGTCACAAAGAGCTTAACGTATTGAGTTACGTAATGAAGTGACATTGGCAAGGACTTGAAGAAAACTAATAACGAGATCAATGTTAGATTGGACCTGCTGAGTGTGAAATTTTTAAGGTCATGACCTCACCCCCCTATCTGATGCTCTTTGGTGTATAATAAGCTTGAAAAAAACTGCCGCGTTTAGGCTCTAAGGTTTTTTTTTGAATAAGTGTTCCTTCCCCATTATTATATATTTGTTTCGTTTATAAATAAAAAATCAAAACATAAATAATTTTATACTCACAAAAAATGTCATAATAAATGCAATTTAATTTTTTTTACACTAGTTTACAACATTTCCGATCCCGACCATTTGGCAGTCATTTTATATGTCAATTATATTGCTGAGCTCAAAACTGGAGTCCAAATAATTTTTAGTGGGCCGTTTTCGAAAAATCGCGAAAAAGCCAGTTTTTCGATTGGGAGAAAAATGGGTATATCTTCAGTATCGTGTCTTTCATTATAAAAAGGCAATGCTCTCTTGAAAGGTAATTGAACGCCCTATCATTCATTGAAACACCACTTCTCAATCCGGTGCTCGACTTCGGCGTTATAAAGGCTTTTGTCTGCAACTTTGCACTAAATTAATAAAATTTTTAAAAAAAGCTAGATTTTAAGTGCGATTTTAACCAAGAAAATAATTGTGTAAACTTTATTTTATTAAATGAATGAAATGCTTTGCCGAAGGAATGATAAAGATCGGATGAACGGTTCTCAAGTTATGAGCAAAAAAGTGAACCAAGCCCCCCGCTAACCCCCCTCCCACCCTAAAAAAATGTTGCATACTTTTCGGATGATCACCCTGAGGAAACATGATTTTTCATGAGTAACGGGTATATCGAAGTCGGTTAGAGCCGACTTTAACTTACGCTCTCGATTTTTTCTTAAGTCTGGTAGGAGTACCCACGTTACGTTGGGCTGCGATGGCTGAGAGCGACAAGTCGCTCTGTCACTTAGGCCACATGGGGCCGTTGCGATGTCATATGTTCCTTGTTATTCCTGTTAACCCTTTAATTCCGAGGGGGTCAATACTGACCCATTGTGTGGACAGAATAAAATGTAGTAGAGCTGGGATCTCTAGCTCGAATGTCTCCAAGGGACTGGTTAAGAACTACTCCTACTCAGAGCGGGGCAGTGGCTCAGAAGGTGTTGTACCGTTTCCTCCTCTTCCTCATATCTGCAACTTCTACAGAAATCGTGGTGTACTCAATAAGACAATGATCCGTTAGGGCTCCTACCAGAAGTGCTATGTGTTCCCTTCTGTAACGCAAAAGTGTGTTAGTACGATTTATGTTAAATGTTGGCCACGTAAGTTTTGCTTTTGAACACGAGGAAAGGCTTTTTTTCCACCTTTCAATAGCAAGACGTAGTGTTTCGGTTTTTATGCGAAGCTTGTGGGTAGCTTTAGGCATCCCTATCGAGCTCTTTTCTGAAAGGAGCTCGATAGTTGTCTGGAGTTTGTCCAGCAGGGAAAAAACGTGTTCAGAAAATAAATTTCCGTCAACTTAAAATGAGAACAGAACGTTCTCAAAATTTTTGAGAACAAATGTTCTAAATGTACTTGGAATGAGTAAAGTTGTTCTCAAACTAATAACTATCCGAGAGACTCGCTGTTGCTTCTTTTGCTCCCCCTCTCTTGTGAACAAACATAAGTAGCCTTGACGTACATGCAAAACTGTTCAGGCTGAATTGTCAAGTCCGTCATCCATACTTGAGTCATAAGGTACGGGCCAAATCACAGTCAATCGAACATTTCTGTGTTTTTCTGGAAACTTTAATGACGAGTCAGGTGAAGTGGGTCGTTGGAGCGATGTTTCGATTCTACCAATGGGTGGGTGGAGAACAGCAGCGCCCATTTCCAGAGTAGCCGCCTTTCTTCACTTCCAATCAAAAGAGGTAGGTATGTCCCCGTTCCTATTCAAAAATGTGAGTAATCCGACATCTGGTCAAGTCAATCAAATTTTTTCCAGGTGAGTTTAAAATGTTCTGAAAACGGAACAATATAAACTCAAACTTGTTCTCAAAATGGAACAATGTCAACTAATTTGAGCTTTGCGTTCTCAATGAATTGTTCCGAAGTGAGATCAGCACACATGTGAGAAAACCCGTTCAAAACTTTTTGATAACGTTTGTGCTCGTTTTGAGTCCAATGTTCTCGGTTTTTTCCCTCTGTGTGCCCATATCTGGTTAATACTGAAGTATCGGTCAATCGTGTTAAGGAGTATCTTAGTTCCATGGTGACGAAACATGACGAAGCTAGCCAATCTCTTATAGGGCTAAAACTTTTTACTTTAAGACAGTGCCGGCCAAATGGAACAAAAAGAGTGTTTGTGTCGGTGATCATGTGAGCTCTCTCTGCAGACTACAAATCAAAAGTTCGACAGGCGTTTGCATAAAATCCCCAGGGAATTCGGCCCCCTTTTTCCTATAGGTGGCTGGCTCTGCTCTAAAGAGAAGATCAACGCGCTCTTATTAGCTGTTTTACGCTAAGTTTGTGACAAAACAGGGTTTCCAGACTAAAAGCAATTGTTTTGGACTAAAAACAATGACAAAATTTAAGACTTTTTAACGTATTAATGTTAAAATTGGCTTAAATTAATACTTAACAATATGTTAGATAGTGGCTGTCTTTATCTGTGTCCAAGATTTAAAGAAATTGTAGAAATTCTTTTATTTATCTTGTACACAGTTTCGAGTTCACAGGTGCAAAAAATAGATGAAAATTTTAAGTGATAAATGCAGTGGTCTGGCCCATCCTAATGGACCCAACCAAATTTTCTAGACGCTCAAAAATTACCGAATTATATATTAATTCCTTACGTCAAGTAAATGTGAATTTCGGATCTTCCATATCTAGTAAATATATATAGATTGCCAGCCTACAATAAAAACACCTTTTGTGGACGGGACCGCCTCATATTTATTGTATCATGCATTCAAAACATATGTCCCTAATTTGTGTGAGTGTGAGTCGTTCCCTCTCTCAGTCTCTCTAGTATGTTAGCAAAAAAGATTAGCACAATATTGTCAGAAGGCAATAGCTCATTTTTTGCCCCATAAAAACTTTTCCTTGGCGTTTTCACCTACTTCGCGTTCAAATTTTTTAAATTTTTTTTCTTAGTGCGCGCCTGCACAACTAAACGACGGTCTATGCCAAATCTTAGATCTCTTGGATAAGCAGTTTTAGCTGTATGTTGATTATATGTCAGTCAGTCGGGCCTTCAGATTAAGTATAGATCCATTCCACATAATGTGAAAAATAAAAATAAGTATTTATAGGCATTACTTCCAGTCATATAGTTTGATTACTCTTAAAGGAAATAATTAAATTAAATTTATGAGAAATATTGTTTTTTTAAGGCTGATTTCCAGATGGGATAAAAATGTAGTTTGGCACAACACTTCATTCAACTTAAAGCTGCTGAAAAGCATTCAAATTTCGAAACAGTTGAAAAGTGTTTCATACAAATTTATATTTCCAATACCAAGCAAGCAAGCCCTTGAAATTCTGTAGAAGATTCGATCAGGAGCACTATTAAAGCGGTGTGCACGAAAAATTAGTTTGGGAGCAGTTCAACAACAAGAACAGCAAAAAAAACCCTTATCAGCACTTGATGCGCCGTCTGCTTATACTTTTTGGCTCTGTTACGCATTGACTTTTATACTCTGTACCAAAGGTACATAGAGTATATTAAGTTTGTGCAAAAGTATGTAACAGGGAGAAGGAATCATTTCCGACCATATAAAGTATATATATTCTTGATCAGCATCAATAGCCGAGTCGATATAGCCATGTCCGTACGTACACAGAAAAAAAAGATCACGATATTTAGTAACATACGGGTATTTTCAGTATCAAATCGGCCTTCATCTGAAATAAATATCATGATGATATCATGATGGAAATAGTATCACATCGATCTGAAATATTAATATTTTTTCGATATTATTAAAGATTGGGCTGTTCTTTGATCTTTTTTTTTTTCTGTGTATGAACAAACAGATCTCAAATCTCAGCAAGCAGATCAAATTTATTTTAAATTTTTGCCGTGCCCCCTGCCGCCCCCGCAACTTGAAAAAAACGTTATATCTCCTACAGTTTGGAAGATAGACGATTTGTACCTTCTGGAGATAGTTAGTAATTAGCTAAATGTATCGATTTGCCGAAGAAATGATAAAAATCGGATGGGTGGTTCTCAATTTATGAGCAAATAAGTAAACAACACTTCCCCCACCACTCCCACCCTTAAAGAAAGAGAGAGAAAGAAAGAGAGAGAGAGAATCAGAGATGAGCGCAGCACCAGCATTGCATTCAGCTTCCACTCCAGGTACAGAGTAGGTTATAGTCGGGCTTGACCGATTTTCTCACTTGGTTTTTGTTGCAATACACTTTGAGGCGAGGCGATTTCTTGTGTGCCTGAGTGACGCCAGTTGCCGTAGAATAGATCTCGGAGTGAAGAATGGATGGAGGCAGTATTCATGACAAATAGTTCAGTGAACACTCAGCAGCGTTTTGCGATTTGAATAGGTATCAATTTAGGTTAACATCGATTCATATGTTCTAACCTTGGCTTGAGTACTTCTTTTAAGTGGTCTGAAACCATGGCAAAATTTCAAAGTACTTTAAAAAAACCATTTCTAGACGAAGAACCCAGCTCTAAACCACTTTCACAACCAAATAAATACACTAAATTCGCCTCTTAACACTCCCTTCTAAAAATAGGATACTGTTGCTCTTCCTTTTGGGCTATCCTTTGCTCATTTCAAATTCAGTGGAAATGCTTTCGCATTGCTACCCCTAATCTGGCACTTTGAAATTTAATTTTAATTAACGACTTCATTAGCATGAGGCAACAAATTTGTAATTAGTATTGAGGGAGCATTACAAGAACAAGCAAAACAATATACCAAAATAATTTATAGCAGGAAGCAGCAGCAGCAGCAGCAGCAGCAACTGGAGGAGTCAGAAAATTGAAGCGACAAGCTGTGACCAAAAAAGCGCACCCCTCCTCTGCAGCTACTTCAATCAAATGGCAGGCGCCGCAATATTTGCGTTTAATTTACCAACAATTTGTGTGTTTGGCGAGTTGAAAATTTAAAACATGCGGTACGCGTCAAGTGGCCGTTGAATCGGCTTCAGGGGGATGGCGCACTTGGCCACAAATAAGCGTGGCAGCAGCCAGCAGGCAACAGCCGTTGCCGTTGTAAACATTAAAATGCCTCACAAATTGAATCGATAAATGTTTGGGGCCATTTTTGCCACCCTTTCTCTTGCATTCCCAAATTTTTGGGCCAAGCTTATGAATATTATTTGGCGTTTATTTTCATCAATGAATGTGGAATTTAATGGTCCATCAAAATGTTTGTAAGCTTAAGCTCTGTCACTTCCGTTGGTTATGAAGGCAGTAATGAGAATGTAGACAGGAACACAAACGAACAAAACTGAGATCTTTAGTTACACAATGTACGGGGCATAGTTTCCATTAAGATGTTGGCATTGTTTTTGGTTCTGTTCGTTTGTTCTACATCGAAAAATAAGTACTATTGCTTATTGAAATAGTCCAAAGTTTTGATTGCAGCTTGTACTTGCGAAAGTTGCCGCTTATTTGTCGTGAGATGCTTTCGTTCGCATTTCTTGCATAATTTGATTTTGCTGTTTTCGCATGATTTCAAAATAAACATGAACTATGCGTCCAATGTCCAACGTTCTCGTCAAGGCAAAAGGGAAAAATTTGTTACTGAAATAAAAAAAGGAAAAAAAAAAACAAAGAAAGAATGAAAACTTTTTCACTAGTTTGAAGTTCTTGGTAGGAAAACTTTTCAGCGCATTTTGTTTGTCGTTTTCTTTTCTCTTTGGTCCCCACCTCCCCCCCTCCCATGGAACACAAAATATTGGCCGAGACTTTGAGCTATTGGGCGGAGCGGAACATTTGCATGTGTTGGGCATATTGTTTTCCTTTTTCTTTTTCCACTTGCCTCTCTAGCAATGCGATGCCCTGCCGAGCGGAAAGTTGCCGCATAATTTGCCCAAGAAAGTGGCGAGCAGGAGGAGTCCATAGCATCGGTCAAGTGTCCTTCGGAGGTGCATCGTGTACATCTCGATCTTGTGTAAAGTGCAATTGATTGCTGTTTAAGTGCATTTTCATGTTGCGTGTATTGAATTTGCCCTGTCATATTTACTGTTTGTGTGTGCTCCCTCATCATCTCCAACTCCTTCACATGGTTCCAGCTGGTTAAATCAGTCATGTGACGTAAGCGAAATTGTATGTGTGTGTGGGTGTGTGTGTGGTGTGTGCACTGGTGCATCTAGTGTTACACTTTCCAATGGATGTGCTCAATATTGATTTATAGCTATTAGAATGAAATTGTAATCACCATAAAGCAGGAATTAAAAGTACACACTAAATTATACGTCATTTGACCAAAATGAAAAAAGTGAAGCCTCAGTAAGTACAGGTAATGATTAGTGTGACCAGCTAAAAATACAATGCAGGTATAATAAGGAAACTATCTCGCGTTGGATACACATATTTTCAAAGACAGGCTGCATTACAGCTGTTTAGAGGCTTAAGAAGTTCTTTGACGCCTTTCTCATTAAAGTAAAAACCAAAAGCAAGCACTCATCGTTCCGAGCAAAATCCATCCGCAGCTCAACGGGTCAATAAAGCACTTCTCCACAAATGTTATGTGTCACTGAACAAGTGTTACTGTATAAGAGTCACATAACAAAAGGTTCTGGAAAGAAGACACTGAACAAGAGTAGCAAAATTTGAGTCCTTGAAAAAGTCATGTATGAAACTCACTGAACAAGAGTAACTAAATAATAGTCACTGAGCAAAAGTCACTCAGGATGAGTAACTAAATTAGAGTCACTGAACAAGAGTAACCAAATAAAAGAGACTGAGCAAAAGTAACGGTACAAAAGTCCCTGAACAAGAGTCAGAGAGTAAGAATCAATTAACAAGAGTCATTATATAAGAATCAGGGCTGCAAACCGGTCCGGAGCTGAACCGCTCCGGAGTCGGAGACTCCGAGATTTTTGAGAATCCCGAACCGAACCTGAACTGGAGCAAAAAAAAATTTCGCGGCTGAACCTGAACCCGAACCGGAGCAAAAAAAAAGGTAAAAGTGGTTCGGTTCAGAAAAAAATTCATATTACTTTTTTCGGGCTGACTTATGTATTGGTGCTTTAAGGTTTGAATGATCGTAAATACTGAAATTTCTTAGAAAAACGTTTTTACTTTTTACATTCAATCTCAAATAAAATCATCGAACTTTTTTAAGCATGCTCTAGGTCATTTAAGTTAGGATTTTGTCCATAACTTGTCTAAAACAAAACGCGCACAACACCACAAAGGAGGCTGGTTGAGAGTATAGCTATTTCATGAGTACCAATTCAATCTTCAGCTGTCTTCGTCTGTCCATAGTGTGTTGGCAGAAAGTACCTTATGACAGAACTGCTAAGACCGCGCCCAAGGCAGGCTTGTAGCAAAATCCGACATCAGCAGTATAATAAAATTCATTTTTATACCCTTGGAGAGGGTATATTAAAATTGTCCGGATGTTTGTAACGCAGAGAAGGAAGCATCTCCGACCACATAAAGTATATATATTCTTGATCAGCATGACGAGCTGAGTTGATATAGCCATGTCCGTCTGTCCGTCTGTCCGTCCGTCTGTCCGTCCGTCTGTTTCTATGCTATCTCCTCCGTCAGTTTTAAAGCTATCGTAACCAAACTTTGCACGAAGTCTTTTGGTACAAATACGCTGCACATTTGTCGGAACCGGCCGGATCGGATGACTATAGCATATAGCTGCCATAGGAACGATCGGTTGAAAAACTAGTTTTTGTGAGAAAAACTTTTTTGTTTTCAATGGTATCGCTCCCAACGCTCGTATTTATAAGTTTTTAATGATTTCACATAATTTCACCAAGCCTTGTTGAAATCGGACAACTATACAGTATAGCTGCCATACAAAAGTTAGGTCTGAAAAATAGTCCTAGTGAGAAAACTTTTTTGTTTTCAATGTTATCGCTCCCAACGCTCGTATTTATAAGTTTTTAATGATTTCATATTATTTCACCAAGCCTTGTCAAAATCAGACAACTATATAGTATAGCTGCCATACAAAAGTTAGGTCTGGAAAATAGTCCTAGTGAGAAAAACTTTTTTGTTTTCAATGTTATCGCTCCCAACGCTCGTATTTATAAGTTTTTAATGATTTCATATTATTTCACCAAGCCTTGTCAAAATCGGACAACTATATAGTATAGCTGCCATACAAAAGTTAGGTCTGAAAAATAGTCCGAGTGAGAAAAACTTTTTTGCTTTCAATGTTATCGCTCCCAACGCTCGTATTTATAAGTTTTCAATGATTTTACATAATTTCAACAAGATTTGTCGAAATTGGACCACTATATAGTATAGCTGCCATACAAACTGTCAGGCATATATCAAGCTCCAAGGGTATATAAACTTCGGTCGAGCCGAAGTTAGCTTCCCTCTATTTTTTTTTTTGAATCCAATAAACTTAATTTTTTGACCTTCAAACAAAAACAGCTTGCAAAGAGACAAATTGCTGAATTGTATGAACCTCAAAAAGAACTAAAAGCATCACTGATTATTCTTATGATCATGAAATGTAATCCTTAGCTAAAGAGCTAGAATATAAAGAATTAGTGACAAATACATAATAGTTAACGACTTCGTAGCTTTATTTGAAGGAATTCCAAGATTGCCTAAAGATTCTAATGTGTTCAAGGTTTGGGTAAACTATCAATGTAAATAACAATAATATGTTGCTTTAGCTGTTCCTTAAACACAAGTATCAGGCAAATTTTTCATCAGTCAGTTAATATTGCTTTATCCATTATTAACTTTAGCATAGTTCGAATATTTGTTTGGAAATTATCAATAGTTGGCTAATGATGTTACAATTGACATTCCTGTCTCTTAAGCTAGCAAAAACAAAAACATTTCTGAACCTAGGTTCACCGACCTACTGAACCCGCTCCGTGAACCCGAACCCAAAAAATCTCACGGGTTCCAACCCCGGAGTGAACCTTCACCGATTTCAGAGGGGTTTTCAGCTCTGATAAGAATTACAGCACAAGATTCAGTGATTAAAATTCACTGAACAAGAGTCACTGTTAAAGAGTCATAAAGCAAGTTTCTGAACAAAAGCCAATGAGAATGAGCAACTAAATTAAAATCACTGAACAAGAATTACTGATTGCGAGTCACTGTCACTGTAGTAGTAGTACATAATAGGTTTATTATTTTTGTGCCATATTTAGCGAATGTCATGAGATGCCGTCTGCCAGTTACAATTTTAATTGATTAAATGTAATGAAATGTAAAATCAGACTTTGGATTATTTTACTTTTGTTTATTATATTCTTTATTTTAAAAATTTTCTTATGATTTGACACCTATATTGAAAGGCTTCCTTGAGGTAGTTTGCTTACACAACCCAATTTTCATCAATCTGTATTTTTTCGAATTTTTCTCATGCCCATTAATTAGGTTCCCCAGTGTGCTTGCTTAAGTCTAATCATCCTGCACTTGGTATTTATAGCCGTATTGGTCTACAGTTAATATGCAACACCTCTGTTCTCGCTATGAATATCACGGATATTGCCTGTGAGCCGAGAGTAACTGAGAAACAGTTTTATATTTTGTATATATTTTTCCATGTCATATTTTAAGCTCCTGCAGCACGCTCCGGGTTCGCTGTTTCTTGCCTGACCTATAAATCTCGTTTGTGCTGCTACTGCCCGGCCTAAGAATCTGTCTGTGCGTGTCATTCCACTAGTTTGGGCCATCCAAAGATATTTGTACGCCGACTTGAAGCGCTAGCCTGACCCACTTATAAAAGAATTGCGATGTACTATGCTACAAATTTTATGTCTATGAGGGTTGAGATTCATGAATTTTCTGATACAACAGAAATGCATTTCCAACTTCTTTATAGAAAGCGGAGGAAGGCCGGTTTCTAGGTAAACGGCACAGTGTGGCGTGTTCTTTGGCCATTTGAAAATTCTTTTCAGGAAAGTGGGTACAAGTTTTTATACCCTTGCAAAGGGTATTAAAATTTTTCCCAGATGTTTACAACGCATAGGAATATTCATTTCCTACCTTATAAACTATACCTATATATTCTGTATATATTCTATATGTCCGTCCGTCTGTCTGTTTCTACGCAAACTAGTCTCTCAGTTTTAAAGCTATCGAGCTGAAACTTTGCACAGAGTCTTCTTTTTACTACACACTGCTAATATGTCGGAACCTACTAGATCGGATGACTATATCTTATAGCTGCCATAGGAACTATCGGTCAAAAAGTGGTTCTTTGTGAGAAAAACTTTTTTGTTTTTAATGTTAACGTTCCTCACTTCAGCAATTATTCATATTTAAAGCTTTTACACAGATTTTGAAATCGGATGACTATATCTATAGCTATCGGAACTATCGGTCGAAAAATGGGTTTTATTAAGAAATATTATTTGTTTTAATGCTGACGTTCGTAAACTCTGATGTATTAAAACATTTGCAAGGGTATAAAAACTTCGGCAAAGACGAAGTTAGCTTGGCCCTTTCGTTCTACTTACTTTAGCTGCAAATGTCGCAAAACCGGGGCTGCATAGCACGTTATGGCATAGCACGTTATTTGTAATTTATGTGGCCTTCTCTAGTTTCGGAGAGTCTAATTGTTCTTAATTGTTGCATTGAGATTTTTCTTGTACTTTCGCATTCTGCATCATACCGATTATTTCACCTCAGTTTTGGCAATAAGCAGTTTTCCGCCTCATGTTCCTGGGCTTGGGGATTTACTGTGAGAGCTACGATGATCGGTATGTGGTCAGAGAAATTATTTTTTTAATTTCAAAATCGCTGATTACCTCGTTCGTAGAGCACGATTGTCCATTTGTGAATTTATGATTTCCCACTCAAGCCTGTCACTGTCACATAACAAATGTTACTAAAATAGTCACTGAACAAAAGTAAGTAAATTAGTGGCAATGATCACAAAATTATTGAAGAAGAGTCACTGAAATAGATTTACTAAACAAGAAACACTCAACAGTCACTGAACAAGAGTCGCTGAACAAAATTCCCTAAATAAAACTCGCTAAGCAAGATTCAATGAACAATATGCACCGATCATAAGTTACTGAACACGAGCTGATAAATCAGTGTCACTGAACACAAATCACTGAACTAGAGACACAGCAAGGGTTAACGAATAAAAGTCCCTGAACAAAAGTCACAGCACGAACTAAATCAGTTGAAGACAAAACCCTGTTCACTTGATTAGCTAAGAAAGCAACTTATTTTAACAAACAACTCACCAAGGAAGAGGTTACACAAAATTTAATAGATTTTCAGATCCTACACAACTTTACACATCAAATTGCTCTTCGAATTTAGGATTCAAACTCTAGATATATTTAGTAAATCCCTCCGGCACGTCGAGTGCATTGATTGCGAATATACTCTAGTCCAGCTTCAGGCAATTCATGTCAAAGTATTATTAACTCGTTCAACTCAGGCATCATCCTCATCATCATCATCGAAGCGATTATCTATCCTCATCTTTGGTCAGTTTACTTTGCACTTAATATTACATTCTTCAACCAAAAAAAAAGAGATGAAAAAAAAAATCAGAGGAATAAAAGACAATAAAAACAGCTGACGAACTCTAAGATACTGACCCGACCTTCGCTGCTCCGGCATCCCGTCCTCACTTCTCACAAACTGTAACTTTTTTCGCTGTGCATCATCAGCAGTTTATGAAATTGTTGCAGCTGCAACACGAAGATGCCCCACAGGCACTGGGCCAACCATGTTTAAAGTTGCCCCAGCAGCTGCCACAAGGCCTCATAAAACAATATATAAAAGCACAAGTTGTGAAGGACGTGGCGGAGGAGGATGCTGCTCACAGATTTGAGAGCAAAGTTAAAGCGTTTGACCCAGAAGAGGGGGCAATTTTTTTGCATCACCTGCAGCAGTCAATCATTTTGTGCCTTACAAATGCTAATTCATAATCTTAATGACAATGAGTGGGAGAAGGGTGTGGTGGAGTGGAAGGAGGAGGAGGAGGAGAAGGGGTGGAAGTGAGCCAAACAATTCTAAAATAATTTGCATATCCCGGGTTGGTGAATGACGCGACTCTGTGGCTTGGGGTTTTTGGTGGGGCGGCTGCTTGTCATAACTCCGGGGACATTTATCTCAATTTCACGCACGCTAAATGCTTGCCACACACACACACACACACACGAGCAGGCAGCTACTCGGCATTATAATAACCGGGACAGCGGCATCCTCCGTCTCATCTTGTCGCGTTGTCAACGTCGTTCGCCTGTTCCTGTTTAAATAATAAACTAAGAAAGCTTAGCGCACAAATGCAAAGTTAAATATGCAAAATACACACACATACACACTCTGTCCCTGTTCCATCGCCCCACCGTTTACCCCAACGAAATGAGTTTGGCATTCCCGCAGCATCCAAAACGAAGGATCATAAGCCGCTCAGCAGCTCGTTGAATGTATTTAAGCATAAATTTCAATTATGCACCAAATAAAAGCATCTCCGAAAGAGACAGGAACTGAGACTGTGCGACAGAGAGAGGGGCGACTGCCTCTAAGCCGCTGCCATTAAAGCCGGCAAGTTACCGACTACGGCTTAAAAGATATTCCATCTTGTTTTTCCTTTGCCTTTGCTACCTCTTATTATTTTTTTAGACATTTACTTACCGAAAAGGGGGCTGCTGGGGTGGGGTATTTAGCGATTTGCGTTGATTTTTTCTGCGTAGGCGGCTTTGAACTTTGACATACATACCTACTTGTATACTAAGTATATATGCATTAGGCAACAGATAAGGAGAAATGAGCAATGGAAATTTAAATGCGAAAGACAAGTCAGGGTAATCAATTAGCATTAGCACATGCCGGCCTTTAAAGAGGGGAGACAAAGTACAGTTGAACACTTTTTATGTTGAAGAGTCACAGAATAAGAGCCGTTTCACTAGATTAGTTATTTGGAATCACTGAATCAAAGTCTGTGAATAGAAGTCACTAAACAAAAATCATTGTAAATCATTGTAGAAGTCAGAGAATAAAAGTCACAGAACAAGAGTGAATTACGGAGCAATAGTTACTGTATAAAAAACAGTCCCAGAACAAAAGCTACTGAAAAAAAGTCACTGAACAAGAGTAACTAAATTAGAGACCCTTTACAAAAGTTACTAAACAAGAGTCACACAAGAAAAGTATCTAAATTAAAGTCATGGAACAAGAGACACTAAACAAGAATTACTGATTAAGAGTCACTGAACAAGAGTTACTGTATAAAAGTCAAAAATTAGTTAGCGATTTAAAAAAAATTAAACCAAATTTAAACCTCCTGTGCCATTTTAGCGACACTTCAAAAAGAGTCGACGAACAGTCTTTTAAAAGTGTCGCAAGAGAGCCTTATTGAAGAGGCAGAAAAGAGTCTTTCAGAAGGGTCGCCAAAGACTCTATGTATTGGAAGAATCGCAGAAGAGTAACCAAACTATTGATATTTACTTTTTGTTAAGAATTATTTACAAAATCAATGATTCACTTTCTTTGAATATATTTAAAGTACATAGCAAATATTGGGCACAAAATGTATACGTCAAACATATTTTGTGATGTTGTTTTGTGGAGTGTGCCGAAACGCACACAAAAGTGTAGAGTAAAGGCGGAAAAGGGTATTGGATGGGTAGAAAGAGGGGGTGAAAAAGGTGATGAAAGAGGGGGGAAAGAGCGGAGAAGAAGGGAGAAAGAGTGGGAAATAAGGGGATAAAAGAGGCGGGAAATAGGTGATGAAAGAGGGGGGAAAGAGGTGAATAAGAGACTAAACAGTGACTAAAGAGTGAGAAAACAGTGACTTAACTGTGATTAATGATTGAATAACTAATTACTTTGCAAGGGGTGTGGAAAAAAGGGTTGAAAAAGGTGATGAAAACATGACTAAACAGTGGCTAAGAAGTGATTAAATAGTGACTTGTAAGAGTTGATGACAAAAGGAAAGAAAAAGGTGATGAAAGAGTGGGGACCAAGGGGGAAAGTGGTGGAAAAAGGTGGATAAGTGACTTAACAGTTACTAAATAATGATTAACTAGTGACTTACAAGAGGTCATAAAAAAGGGTTGAATAGGTGAAGAAAGAGGGGGAAAAGCTGTGGATCAGTGACTAAAGAGTGACTTAGCGGTGAAGAGTGTTTAAATAGTGATTAGCATCAGGTTTCTCATCAAAGCCTCTTGAGTGTTAACGACAGTCACATCCTTTTTTCTGCTATGGGCGACTAAACAATCTTCTGGGAGTCGCGTGAATGATGAATGAGTCCCAGAAGACTCTTCTTGGCGATTGGCGATTAAACAATCGCTCAATTGCTTGCTGTGTTTCGTGTTTCGCTGCTACGCACACAAACGCAAAGCTTGACTGTATGAGTTTGGGCACCACTGAGTTTGGTGTTACACACTGAATGGAAGCAGATGTTTAGCTGAGAACTAAGCTTCATCCAAAGGGGCTGAAAAATGTGAAAAGGATATTTAAAAAAAAGGATCTGGAAGAGGATATTTGAATATCTATTCTACGGGGATCTTTTTTTTCTCTGTGTAGGCAAAGGATCAAATACTAATCGGCGTGTGGCGCCATCCTGTTGAAACATAAGGTCGTAAACATAAATGGCCTCGACTTGACGCCTTAAAAAGTGATTCCACATGAAACATGGTTACGGCATTTCCAGTAAATTCTTCTAAGAAAAAATACCAAACTTTTTAAAAAGATTTTCAAAATGTGGTTAAAATCGGATGACTATATCTTATGGCTGTCATAGGAATCATCGGTCGGAAAATGGGTCTTAGTGAATAACACTTTTTTGTTTTCAATGTTAGCGGCCCCAAACTCGGACAGATTTGCAAATTTTGGTCAAAATCGTGACTATATTATAAAGCTGCCTTGGGACCGATTCCTTCTTACGTTGCATACAAATCGAAAAATGATGTCAATATGCAAAAAAAATGCTGTGAATTTGAAAATTTCTTTAATAGAAAAACATATTTTCAACTGAAGCAAGGCCAAGTCTGATGCTATCTAACCTAGCCCCGTTCCCTAGTTGCTCACCTTCTGCCGCACTCATAATAATAAAGTCAATACGTGAGCCGGCAACAGCAATAATAATAATAGCGAGTCTTGGCGCATGGCGGCAGGTTCAGGGAGGCGAAGTGGTGGCAAGTATTATGCACATTTGCTGCATTTGTGCCATTTGCGCTAATTGCGCACCGCACATGCACTTAACAACGCGCCTTCTCCCAATGCCTTCAGCTGGGCCGAATCGGTACCGAACCGCAGCCTTCTTCTCCTGCCCACCGCAACACCGCACGCCAAATTCAGAGCGCAGAGCGCAATCGAGCTTATTTGCCATAATAAATTTCTCATTAACATTGCATGTAATATGAACGAGCAAGCACAACCGCAGTTCGATGATGATGGGGGAAAGGGGCGGAGTGTAATTCAATACTGCTGATGTGTGAGTGTGATGAGAACTCCGTCAACCGCCTGAAAATTACTTTGAAACCCCTCCTTCCCAACTTTGATGACTTGAAACTGTTTTTTTTTGGGGTCTTGAAGAGCGCGGGACTTTTGGCTTCAAAGTAGTGTCAAGTGTGTGGGCTAAGTGCATCATCAATGTCGAGAAGAAGTCAAAGTGAATGTGAAAAGTGTTTTTTTTTTTTTGTGTGTGTGACTGTGTGTTTGTTTGTAGGATTATTGAGACACGGCTAATGGATGAAAACTCTTGCCTCATTCATGCATCACCCCAAGTAAGTGAGTGGATCAAGTTACTAAGCTGGCAGATATTTAGGAAAACTATATTTGAGTCTATAAAATAAAAGAAAAGTCTGGAAATATATATTCTTTCTTAAATTTTAAATAAGTGCGATCTTGAAATCATGCTTAATTCGTTCTTAATTCCATTTACATAACTTGGAACAACAAATTCGTCCTTGGATCTAGAAATTTAATTGTTAATGTGTTTCTAGTCTCGTTTTACTTTGAACAATTGAACTTACATTTGACGCCACTTAATGTCGCGTCACCCCTCTTGAACGTTCAAGCAATCATCCATAAAAAAAGGAAAAATTTAGAAAAAAAACTTGCTTCATTAAAATAGCAACAAAGTTACAAAAAATGTTATTTGCAGGTGCTGTATATATTCTTCAGTGCGATCCAGTACTGAATCAGAGCTGAATCATGGCTGCCTTTACATGTATTTTAGCCATGAATTTAACACAGACAGGGCCTACAACGTCATGACTTTCGTTTCTTTCAGGTATGATTGCAGTGCTGAACTCATGGGCTAGTTTCATGGATAGTACTGAAAACAGTACTAAAATCAGCAATTCCAACTTCTCTGGTCTGAATCAGTACTGAGGCAAAGAACAACAGAGTAGTTAAAGAATATTTAAAGCATACTTTATCAATGATGTGGCGAAGTAATGAAAATTACGTACTTTGCAGGTCCGCAAAGGCCTTTAACTGGAATCTGAAAGTGGACTTTCGAGAGATCTCTAGCACAAATCGGCGAGACTGATATCGGCCTCAATTTAGATTTTTTTTCTTGATCTTTTAAGACGATAAATCAGTTAGAATAGGAGAAGACAATTAATCTTGACTTCAAACGTCTCAGAAATTCGTGCTTGTTTTCAGAACTTTCGGCACTTTCGGCACTTCGGTACTTTTGACATTGATATCATGATATCAAGCACAATCGGCTTGGTTTTTTCGCTGAGTGCAGGGAATCAACCGATTAAAACTCAGAGCCAGAACCGGGACCGGAACCGATACTTTTATGTTTTTGTGTACCAGTATACGAGAGTCGATATTTTTGGAACCTCAAAGACCGAAAAGAACCTTAACATTGTACTGGTTCGTTAATGTGTTGTTGGGATGTTTTCTTTGTGTATTGGTTGGTTTGTTAAGGGTTTTTCATTTTGGCCGTCATTCCTCACTGCAGACAAGACAATTTTTGGTTTAGTTTTTCTCCAACGCGTTTCGGCAAATATTTTCCCATCTTTAAGGAGTCTGTATATTTCGCTTGTACAGTTGGAACAGTTTGGCCTCAGAGTGCAACAAGTAGACTGCAAAGCGGACAATTAGTCGGGACTTACACGGTGAAGCAAAGTTTCAAGTTGTGTTTTAGTGTTATTAATTTTAAAGTTTTCTAACTCTAAATTAAATCTTTTCTTACTCCAGATTTAAGAGGCATAGCAGAATAAGCATACAAAAACTGCCTCCACTCGTATCAGCACCAAAATTAAATATGTGATTACCATCAATGATAAACTCATTCTCCCAGTCGCCATTGGAGTAGAGTTATGACGACGGAAAAATAAATCAAATAACTCTTATAACTTCTGATATTTAGTACTGAACCATTTTTTAACGGTTTGATTCCATTCATGCCTCAGTAACATATCAAACTCTATATTCCAAACCGACATACCAGAATTCAAGTTCATCTCTTGAATGACTTCCGAGTTGTAGCACTGCACCACTTTTTTTCTACCGAGTTTAACCGTTTTCGAACTTGTTCACAGATTTGAGATATAGCCTATGACTCTTACTCATACTTTAAAAAAGTCGCGAAGATGGGCTTAGCGGCTTAAACTCATATAAGGTACAAACCAGGGTTGGGGCTCTTTTCAGGGTTAGACCTAGGTTCGAGTTCAATCCGGGGTTGGGGAATAATTTTGTTTAGAAAACATGTACGTGAATTGAAACAAACAAAAATTTAGCGGCTTGATAATAGGGTTGTCGAATATTTCAAAAATATCTATATCGATATTTTTGGCGATATTGAAAAAGTATCATTTCGATATAAATATTTTTTTGTTAAAAACATCGATATTATCAATATTTTGGATATTTTTCAATAAAAACCCGGATCTTAACTATGAACAGGTCTTCTGAGATAATTGAGGCGTCATTTGACGCGTTATAAGAACTAAAATCTGACTGCGCTTAAAAAATATTACTTAGTTTTCACATTTACATTAAAGGGCTCCCAAATTCTTTATCGCATCCACTACTTATATCTGCTTCGGTTGATTTTTCGTGTAAAAAATTCGAAGTTTTAAAACATAATTATAATTGATTTACATTAAAGCTTCCTTACAAACATATGTATAATGAGCATCACGATATAAATATTCACAATATGAAAAAATGCATAAAAAGCAGCCAATTTGACAGACAAAGGCCCCAAATTCCCAGAATTCAAAATCATTTATACTTGGACTTACCGTTGATGAGCTTCATTTCAGCCAAGCATCTCCATGCTTTGCTTTTATATTTGTTCGATTTTTATGCATCCACTTTAATTAAATAACTTTTAAACATTTTACCTTAAATGTCCAGAGCACAAGAAACAATTATTCGCAACAGTTCGACCCGATCGCTATAACAAAAATATCACCAAAAACTATTCCATATACCTATGAAAAATATGCGATAATGATATTCGTCATTTTGGGCAAAAATATCGATATTTCGATATATCGATCATATTTTCGACAACCCTACTTGATAATATAATATTCGAGCTTGAATCATCGAACGTTAAAACATTTTAACAGAATAATTTTTTACAGAAGCGGAGTCCCCTGCATAACCGTTCAGTCTATAAACAAATAACGATGGTCGACTGTACAGACGTTTCAAAAACCTCCCGGTTTTATTATTAGCGCACCTAACTTCTGCAAGCCGGTATAGGCCATGACAGCATTGCGGCACAAATGTAAAAACTGACGACAACAGATAACTTCAAATTAACAGCAGCCTTTGTGAGGTACGGCCACTTGTTCGGTTTAGCTTTGGAAAGTTGTTTTTAAAACTAAACCCAAGCCCAAGCTAGAGCTCGAGCCGAGGTACAGCACCCAACTGAGCTTGCTTCTGAAACCTCAAATACATAAGAAATTATAAAAAAAAGGGATCGACCCCTGAAGTGAACTTCTTAAAAGAGGTTTCTTCAAAATATCAGCACGAGGCTGCACAGTTGCTGAGGCAATTACTCCGTAAGCACCAAATTGGTTACTTTCAATATCTCAGCTGATGGATTCCACTCAAATGAAACTCAAACCACCAAATTCAAATGAACAACTTTCACAATTACCACTCTGGACCATCCCCATCTGCTATTCCCATCAAAGCGAAGTACATACAAAACAAAAAAAAACCCCTGACAAACGTTTGACAATCAAGTCCAAGTTTTCTGCGTGTGTGTGTTTGTGTGCGTGTAAGAAGATTGAGGCCCAATCGACTGAGACTGAAGTGTGACAAATTTGCCAATTTCCCGCTGACCACTATGCTGACCACTCCCTCCCTTACGCCCCGACCAACCCCACCTGCCAACTGCATCAAATGGAACGCCAAACTGTCGCGTCATCATCATCATCGTCGTCATGTTAATTTCTTGTTGAGCTTTCAGCTCACGTCGCTGCCGACAAGAGGCAGTCAAATTGAGCGAATAAGAAGCAAAAGGAGGAGGCCGCATCATCGTTTATTTGGCCATCAAATTTTGTGTTGGCTACCCAACTGAAGTGGCTCAGGCAAACAAACCCGTAAACAAACAGAGAAACACTAAAGATACGCAGATGGCAGATCCTGACGCATAATCGATCGCTTCCTGGCACGTTAGGGCATTTAAAAAACTAACGAAAACGTTTTGCATGCTCTCAATACCTTTTTAATTTCTGAATGCTCCTTTCTGTTCTCTGCTCTGCTCTGCGCGGCAAGTTTATTAGCCGCATCAGCGTTGCTAATGCCAGGTGAGCTACACGCAATTAACCTGCACACTGACACACAAGCACATGCACACCCACAAGGAGCGAAGAAGAATGAAGAGCAGCACGTACTAGCATGAACAGGCAATGTGTGAAGCGCGGTTTTTGGCTTACAGTGGGGATTGTGTACCAAGGGGTAGCGACATTAGCTCTGGAGTAGTAGTAGTTGGTTTTTTAATTTATTCTTTTTTTGTGAATAGAATAAGTTAAGATTTATGTGAATATAAGGAATGGTATATAAAAAAAAAGTATAAACAATAAAAATTAAAAGTTTACACGGCGACTTGGTTAAAGACCGTCTGTCGCTCACCGCCTCGCACCCTCTACACTTAGCTTAATCCATCTGTTTTCCCGGGTCTTCCCCAGATACCAGATCGTTCGGCCATGCGCTTTGGGTTTGCGAAATTGGTGCTAGCATGAAATACAAATGATATAAATAACTAATACAATGCATAAAAAAAAACAAAATTTTCCTATTAAAATAATCCCCTTATGATTCTATTTTTATATGCTAAGGCTTTAATCACATAACTATGTAGCTTTAACCAGTTTTTTATTTCGTGCGAGAAAAGGGTACATTTTCCAACAACGAAGTGCCGGAGTTCCCGCAGAATTGGGCATCCTCCAATGAAATGGATGACATTTTCTTGCTCCCTCCAGTTGCACAGTGGGCAGTTTGTGTCATTCGTCGTGACATTTGGAATGAAATTCAATTTTAACATTTCACCTCTGGCCATAAAAACACTTCTTATTCCTTCAATGGGAAACTTATCGGAGAAATAGTTATTCTCTCCCAGGTCGTAATGCAGTTGCCTATAGATCAAACGCTCCGAGCTTCTTCGGGATTCTTCAACAAATTTCATCCTATTTGCTGCATCCATTTTAGCCGTAATATTCCTAGCCCAAGTTTTCCATGTTGCGCTATCTTCAAGACTCAGTCGAACTCCGTGATCCGTCGCTAGACAGTCCCACTCTCTAGAACATTGCACACGCTCTTTTAAAAGGTGATCTGCCAAAATCCTAGGTACCCTTGTTTCCTCTATGGATAATGCTATTTGCATGTATTCGAAGTGCAAGTTAGCTGTATATAAATGCAGAAGCGATAATCCCGTCTCCAGATATAGCATCCTGTTCGGTGTTAGCTCTAGATTTCTGGACTTAAATCCACCAAAAATGATTTATTATACCCTTGGAGAGGGTATATTGAAATTGTCCGAATGTTTGTAACGCATAGAAGGAAGCATCTCCGACCACATAAAGTATATATATTCTTGATCAGCATGACGAGCTGAGTTGATATAGCCATGTCTGTCCGTCTGTTTTTATGCTATCTCCTCCGTCAGTTTTAAAGCTATCGCAACCAAACTTTGCATGAAGTCTTTTGGTACAAATACGCTTGCACATTTGTTGGAACCGGCCGGATCGGATGACTAAAGCATAAAGCTGCCATAGGAACGATCGGTCGAAAAACTTTTTTCAGTGAGAAAAACTTTTTTGTTTTCTGTGCTATCGCTCCCAACGCTCGTATTTATAGAAAAGAAAAAGATTTGTCGAAATCGGACAACTATATAGTATAGCTCCTATACAAAAGATAGGTCGGAAAAAAATCTTTCATATCTCAAGCTTCAAGGGTATATAAACTTCGGTCGAGCCGAAGTTAGCTTGCCTCTATTTTTAAAGTTGATGCACAGAAATCGCCGTTTAAACTGTAAAATATAGTTCCCTTCAGTACGGCTGGTGGCGATAGCTACTTGCACTACTTACATGGACTACTTACTGGTGGCGATCGCCACCTTATCGCTTTACAAGTAAGTACTGAGGTAAGTACCTACGATAGGGTACCGACCAGAGTACCGATTTGGTATAGCGACGTCACTCCCAAAGTAAACGACGCGTCGCGACGTACACACAGACTGTTTTGACGAAATGCGATGCAATGACCAAATGCAAAATATCAATATTTATAAGTGCGTGCTCGAAATTACACTAACAATTGGCAGGCAGGTCACTTCTGTTCTTCCTACTTGTACACTTCTTTTTGTGTTCTGCTTAATCGCTGCCGAAAAAGCATTCGACGTTGTGACAGTTTTCTGCTGATGCTTTAGTTATTATTGTGGACGCTGCTAAGTCGAACGCGTTTGTTGCGAAAATAATTATTTGTGAGCCGTGATAAATAAAATAATTTTGTTAGGATGTGTTTACTATTAAATCTGAAGCCAACAAAGGTAAGAATAAAGCATATAAATATGATTTCTTGAGCACTGCGAAAAGTGCAAAGGCTGCCTGCTCAAATACATGAAATAATACAAGCCTCTGCAAGTCGCCGAATGCGACGCTACATCTTAACAATTTTAATGGAGCTGTGCTTGGTAAGATAAGTACTATATGTATTTTAGAAATGCTGTGCAATTCATTGTTTTGTTTTTTTTTTCAGATTCTATTTCCACGCACGGTCCAACAGTACGGAAACTGAAGTCCAGCTGCGATTACAAAACTAGCTTAAATGAAAATTCTAAATAAAATGAAATAATATTAATATAATTATAATAGTATGTAATAATATTATATCTATCTGTCTGTAATAACAAACAAAAGAAATATAAATAAAATGTTAAAAATTTAACATAATATAAAACTTATTTTTATAAGGGTACCTACACTATTGCGAATTGGAGGTACTTACAGAGGTACTGACGCGGGTACTGTCTGGAGGTACTTACGGTACAACCAACTTGGCGGGACTTACGGTAAGTAATTACAGTAAGTGCCTACGGTAAGTACTTACGGTACCACCACTTTTCGGTACTTACTCCAGTACTTACATGTAAAGCGAAGAGGTGGCGAATGGTTCCCCCCTAGGACATGACCTGCAAAAAGTAAGTAGTGAATTGCATTGCTGGTGGATTGGGCGGTAAGTACCAGTGGTTACTAGTAAGTACCGAATTCTACACCCATGTGCTAGAGCAGCGTACTGAAGGGTTGTAAAGACCACTGGCAACTCAGCAAATATAAAGACGCACTTAAGAGCAAAGCAAGGAGATGCTTGGCTCATCAACGGTAAATGTAAGTATAAATGATTTTAAGTTTTGGGAGTTCGCTTTCTTTCGGTTATATATGAATTTTTTATACTGTGGATAGTTACATTGTTATGCACATTAAATGAACTGGTAGTGTACAGAGATATGTGCTCGCTCGTATATTTGTAAGTAATGAAGGGCATAAACGGAATCACTGGAAGCATTAACAAGTCTAAGTCTCTAAGGCTCTCTTTCTCTCTCACTCGCTCTAAGATTGTGTGATGTTAGTTGTAAAAGGGTGGGCGGGGGTGGGGGGTTGATTTACTTTTTGCTCATAACTTGAGAACCGCTAATCCCATCTTTATCATTTCTTCGGCAAATCGATACATTTTGCTAATTACAAACCGCAGGTACGAATCGTCTATCTTTAAAACTGTAGAAGATATGACGTTTTTTTTAAATTGCGGGGGCGTTAGGGGGCGTGGCAAAAATTGAAAATAAACTTGATCTGCCTGCAAGTATAAGAAGCATCTGTCCCATACATGTCAAACCTCTATCTCTTACCATCTCTGAGTTCATACGGACAGACGGACATGGCTATATCGACTCGGCTGTTGATGCTGATCAAGAAAATATATACTTTATAGGGTCGGAAATGATTCCTTCTCCCTGTTACATACTTTTGCACAAACTTAATACGTATACTCTATATACCTTCGGTACAGAGAGAAAACAAAGTTTCACCATCGATCATTGCCTTGGCATTAGGCAGCTATACGTAGATGATAGATGAAGAAGTATTTTATGTCACTTCAGTTTATGCATATATTTTAGAGTAGTGAGTAAAAGTGGATTTCCAATTCCTGCCCTCATATCGAGTTTCCACTGTACACCGCCTGCTGTTATATTTGGGCAGCACTGGACAGGTGTCTATGTATGTGTGTGTGTCTAGATGATGATGCTGTTGTAGTCATCTTCGTGCCGCTCCTTTGCACTTCTTTAGATTGAAGTCTCCTGCTGCAAACGCTCGCACCTAATTAGAAAAGCAGTCACGCTGCGCTTCGCATACACGTACAAGCGCACACACACACACACACAGCCACTGCTGCCACATCATATTGTTATTAATTCCTGGGCAAAAGTTTTGCTGCTGCTCTCTTAGGAAGTGCTCTAAAAGTATTGTATAACAGTAGAAAATGGCGAACAAAAAGTAAAAATACATTTTTCAATAATTGCTTTCATTCATTGTTCCCTTCCCCCCCTCTCTCTCTCTCTCTATCTATCTGTAAACTGCATTTCCGGCTTGTTGCTGCTTATCTGCCTTTAAGCCAGTGCAATTAATGTGCATTTCAATAAAGCCAGTCAATGTTGGGCCACAGTGTGGATAAGGCCCGCAGGCAACCAGGAGAATGAATATGAAATTCACTTGATTGAAGTCAAGATAAGTCAATAATAATTTCATTCATTTACCCATAATATTTACTGTACCTCCGCCTGCAGCAGCTGGCCCTGCCAGCCATTCGGCTGCTTTATTGCATTTTTTGCTGGCAACCAAAACTGAAGCTTTAAGTCGTGCTGGCGATTGGAGACCGCAAGTGAACTGAGAGCGAGCTGAGGCGCGCCTTAGCTTATGCAAGGGTTTTTTGCCAATAAAGCAACTGCAACATCAGCGAGCTGAGCACGCAGCATGCGGTTGAGGCGCCACCCCGAGTCGAGTTCTTGCTGTTGCCAGCAAACTAATTAAGTTTAGCCGCCAACGACACTGTCAGAGCCGGAGCCGGAGCCGGAGACGGAGCCGTTGCTGGCAGATTGGTTGGCCCGAGCAGCAATTGCTTTTGGTTAGCTCATTTTGTTGTTTGGCAGCGCAGTCATCGCATCAACATTGTGCTTTCTCTTCTCCGAATTTAGTTGCCAACACTCACAACTAAATTAGACGCATAAACTTTTGTTTATTGTTTAGTTTATGGCTTGCTGACGTGAGCACTCACCCTCTTGCTCTGTCGAATCCGTGCAAGTTGCAGCTGCGTAACAAAATGTTAAAAACTATAACTGAACTATGGGTTGAAGTGGTTGGATAACTCGCCATAGGTTGAGGGTGATTTAATGGTTTCGTTAATTACTAAACTCATAGGTAGATAATCCGCAGTTGAAGAAAGTATTGATGAATCAGTCAGTCAGTCGGTCAGTAAAATTGTAATTTGAAAAATTGATTTAGATTGGAAAATAATTATTTATAAAAAAATGTTCTTTGTCTTCCTGCCTCGTAGATCACAGAAATTCTTTCCCTCTGCGTTTCTTAAATAAGTTAACAACTTCCAAAATTAAGCAAAATTTTGATGCCAACCGGAGGGAGTACATGGCAATGGCTGACACCCCCTTAACCCCGCAGTTCACTCCCTTGTGGCTTGCCATATGGCTTTTTAATTTAAAATGGCGGCTTGGCTCGAAAAATGCTCCATCTAATTGAATTTGGGGGGGCGGAGGGTGTAGATGTGAGTGTAGGAAGGGGCGTGGCACGGTGACACGGTGCGTGCTTGCGGTTTGTTCAGCGTGCCACGCACATAATTCAAAGCCAAAATCTGCCGCTGACAGGAGATGCCAGGCGAGCAGCAACAACAACAGCAAAATATGTAAGTTGTAATAGTTTAAACAACAAACTTTGTTGGGTGCGTGATGCGCGAGTGAGCGCATGGGTGTGTGTGTGTGTGCGTAGCTGCAAGTCATTTCGATTGCAACAGTGTTAGCCACAAACTTCCGATTGCATTTTCACACAACAACGACGACAACGTCGTCGACGAGAATGGCAATGGCAGCTACAATGTTGTTGCAGTTATAATACACTTACCCAGGAGGGCAGCTGTACATACACGAGCTTAAGGAATAAACAGGGAAAAGTTATCCTTTTCCTTAAAGTCGGTACTGATCCAGGGTGGCGTGTCTCGACCCTGCGCTTGTCATTATTTGAAGAATACTATTGAAGATGGTTTCTTTGCGGTTATGGAGCAGTGATAGAGTGTTGCGACTACTGTGGATGAAAGGAAGAAGGAAGGAAGGAAAGAAGAAAGAAAGAAGAAGTAAGAAAGTAAGGAAGGAATAAGAAAGGAAGGAAGGAACAGAAAAGGATGGAAGAAGGAAGGAGGAAAAGATATGGTATTAAGAAGGAAGAAAAATAACGGAAGGAAGAAAGAAGAAAAGGACGTAGGAAGAGGGAAGGAAGGAAGGAAGAAAGAAGAAGAAAAGAAGGAGGAAGGACGGAGGGAAGAAAGAAGAAAAGATGGAAAAAGAAGGAAGGAAGAAAGATGTAAGAAGTAAGAATGAAAGAAGAAAAGAAGAAGGAAGGGAGAGGAAAGAAAGAAGGAAGGAAGGAAGGAAGAAGGAAGGAAGAAGGAAGGAAGGAAGGAAGAAGGAAGGAAGAAGGAAGGAAGAAGGAAGGAAGAAGGAAGGAAGGAAGGAAGGAAGGAAGGAAGGAAGAAGGAAGGAAGAAGAAAGGAAGAAGGAAGGAAGAAGAAAGGAAGAAGGAAGGAAGGAAGAAGGAAGGAAGAAGGAAGGAAGAAGGAAGGAAGAAGGAAGGAAGAAGGAAGGAAGGAAGGAAGAAGGAAGGAAGAAGGAAGGAAGAAGGAAGGAAGAAGGAAGGAAGAAGGAAGGAAAGGGAAGGAAGGAAAATTAAGGAAGGAAGGAAGAAGAATGGAAGGAAAGAATGGAGAAGGAACGAAGGAAAGAGGGAAAGAAGGGAGAAGGAACGAAAGAAGGAGGAAAAAGAAGGGAAGGAAGAAGGAAGGAGTAAAGAAGAAAGGACGGAAGGAAGGATGAAAGATATAAGGAAGAACGAAAAGAGAAGGAATGAAAGAAGAGAAAGAACAAAAAACTAAGAAGGAAGATGATGAGGAAAAGAGGAACAATAATAAAAATGAACAGAGATGGAGCAAGGGCGAACGGGAAGAAAGACAAAATTAAGATGGAAATGAAAATAAAATGGAAGTAAGGAACAAGAAAAAGGAAGAATAAAAAAGAAAAAATGAAGAGGAAACAAGGAATGAGGAAAAGAGAGAAGAAAAAAAAACGGAATCGGGCAGGAAGGAGGAGAAAGAAGAAAGCATAGAAGGAGGAATAAGAATAAGAGAGGAGGAAAGAGGAAGGAGAAATAATGTAAGAAAAGCAGACAAAAGTGAGCAAAAGAAAAAGAGTTGAACAAAGAAAAGAAATATGAATAAGGTAGGAAAGTAGTTCAGAGAGACGAAATTAAGGAAATCGATTGCCACATGTAAATTTCCAACGATCTGCAGGAAGTGTCGTCAATAGCTGATTGTCTGCTTAAGCCAGTCGGTGTGATATCATAGTTTGGTAATTAAATCAGGAAATTTGATTAGCTTTTTTAAATCATTTTCCGCGTAAGTGCCCGCTCCTGTGTGCATACTCCATCCAGGATACGCTGATTTACTATGACACTAATCCCCAAATCAACTAACACATTGCTATTTACGCTATATCCGTATTAGGGCATCTGATCAGCGGTTTCCTCTTCCCATTTCCTTTTGCAGTTTTGCCACATTGCTGCAACAAACTGCAATCTCTATTGCTGCTGCTGTTGGCGGCTATTTGAGAAATTGTTGCAGCACACGCGCCTAAGGGGCGTGTGTGGGGTAGGGGATAGGGGGAGAGCCGTTGCCTGGCATGATTCGGGCCAGAGCTGACGTTAGCTGACAGGCGCCAAAAAAGAAACGCCAGCCGTCGCGTGGCAAGTGGCGTCTATTGAAAGTGACTGCTGACTGTGCCACAAGTGTGAAATATTTCCCAGAGAGAAGCGAACGTGAGAACGGCAAGGGGTTGAGTGCGGGGGTGGGGTGTCTGGGGTGAACTAATCCATAGCCACCGCAAGTGGAGGGAGCAACTGAAACTAGCGGCGACTGTGACAGCCGGTCCAATGGCTGCCGAATCACGGAAATTGTTTTCACTCTTCATGTGTGTGAGTGTGAGTGAGTGAGTGTGTGTGTGTTTGGGCAAAGGCACGTTTTGTGCTCCCGCGGATGCAGTCTGCCTTTTGCTCTGCCAGCGGCAATTGCATTCAGAAAAGTTGCCAACAGTTGCAAGGACTCAAAACGTTTTGGGGATCTCCCTCCCTCTCTCTCTCTCAGTGTGTGTCAGCCATTGTTTATGTCCCGCTGCAACTCGACAACAGATGCCACCTGCCAAAAGCCAAACAACAATGTGAAAAGAATGCTTCATTGACTCGACTCGATTTTGAGAAGACTTTTCGGCTAACATTGTTGAGATAATTACAAGATATCCCAGCACGAACAAGCACACAGACACACCCAAGCAAACTATTGCATCAAGTTAATTAAAAAATCATTTGCAAGGTTTAAGGCCAGGAAAGCAAAATGAAAGAGTGAAAAGTGTTTGAACAAACAATAGAAGGTCCAGAAGTGTCCGAAGCTACAATGAAATTACTTACTAAAATACTCAACTGGCTGCTGCAGAAAGTCGAAGTTTCTATAATCTGTAAATAAGTAAGCAAGGAAAGCAGATGTTATTGGAATATAATTTATTGGATTAAGCTCGTGAGATAGTGATAGGAATTAATAAAACTGGATTCATCTGAGACGCAGAAACATTGGAAACGGTGATTTCTTTTATATTTTAGTCAAACTTTTTACAGGGCGGACTCAATACAATCGACACAATTCAACAGAGATAGTTGCAAACATTTTTCAATGGTATGTCTGGATTGTCCCCAATTTACTCATCAGCAGACTTTGTTGCTTTTCACACATTTCAAACACTTGGGAATTGGGAATGAAAATTCAGCCTGAAATTACGCGATGGGTTTGAATCTGATTCCAATTTATATTGTGAGTTGAAACTGTTTTTCTTTTATAGTAAAACAAAGTCTTGCTCAATTTTGTGCTTTTTTGTATAGGGAATGGATGATAATATATGTTATATGAAAGACAAAGATTACGGATGAAACGGATTAATGTTCAGATGTTTTAAAATAGTGAATATCTGTAACCCATTATTTAGCCAAAGCTGAAACTTTGTTATTTCGATCAGCTAAGGAATGGTGGATACCTTAGAGATAACAATGTAGTATTTTATATCAGAACTAGGTCGCTATTTGTGAATACACTCACTCGAATCATCGAAATTACACCATTTAGTCATCTCTTTGAAACCGCATGATATTATCGAACGTACTATAATGAAATATCGAGAATATCAACTATATTGAAACAAACTTGTAGTACTTAGTATCATTGTAAGACCAGCTGAAGGTACAAAGAGGATATTAAGTTTCAGTGGAGTTTTCCGAATTTCAATTTAAACCATAATATCAAAAGAAATTTAAACTACAATGAAGCAAACTTTTTAAAGACTTCTCAGTAGACGACTGGTAAGGTGCATGCACCAACTTCTCTGTCGTATATGGGTTGACGAAAGCATGCCCGACGATTGGAATCTAAGTGTTCTCTGTCCAAAAATTAAAAACGGAAACCCTGCAGTTTGTGCCAACTACCGCGGGATCAGTCTCCTCCCCATCGCATATAAGATTCCGTCCCGCATTATTTGTGAACGTCTGTTGTAACTCAAAAGAAGACACAGGGACACGTCCGCATCAAACGCCGATCACTTTATTACTACTCGTCAAAGGGTTGATGCCTATTGCACAATGGGAGAGTGAGAGAGCACGCGAGAGCGCGCTCGCTCACACAAATACATTTACATATTAGAGTTAGAGCTATTTACAGTTGCTTAAGACTAAGGTTGTATATACAGGGTGCTTACATGCTACTACACGTCTAAAGCCGTTTATTGATACACTGTGTGGCTTTAGACCTGGTAAATCCACCACAGACCAGATCTTCACATTACGACAAATCCTGGAGAAGTCCTATGAAAGAGGCATCAAAGCACACCACCTTCGACACACCGATAAGTTTAAGCTTCTACTTTAGGTATTCCAGCAAAGTACGTTCGACTTTGCATGATGACGTTGAGAAGTACGCAAAGCTCCGTCAAGATAGGAAAGAACCTCTCCGAACCATTTGATACCAAAAGAGGTTTTAGGCAGGGCGATACCTTATCGTGTGACTTCTTTAATCTACTGATGGAATATATACTGCGCCGGTGCCCACATGCCAGCAGAAGGGCGCTTTTATTCATAAAGATCTAATGCTACTCGCAGATGCCGATGATATTGATATTATCGGCAAAACCGAATGGGCGGTGAGCAAAACCTTTTCAGAGATTGAGAAGCAGTCTAAACTAATGGGTCTAGCGGTAAGTGAGGACAAGACGAAGTACCTAGTATTCCCGAAACATAAGTCTATGCGCCTTGGACAATCTGTTACAATGGGAGAGTACAACTTTAAAGTTGTGGAAAATTTTTTCTACCTCGAACGACGATAACCTGCAATAACATCAGTCTAGAAATCCGACAAAGAATCACTCTTGCTATCCGATGCTACTACGGGATAAGTAGGGAGTTCAAGAGCAGAGACCTCACGCGAAAAACAAAAATAGCTCTATACAAGTGGCTCATCATCCCAGTCCTGCAATACGGCGCAGAAGCATGGACAATGACAGCAGCGGATGAAGCGGCGATTGAACTTTAAAAGTTGGCAATGACTTCCGCATTCGAAAGATGAGCGTGTGTTGGCGAGCATTAGAGACTTCAGCCGGGTTACTTTCACTTTGGCTCTCGTCTGCGTGAAAAACCCGAGTGACTTCTGTTACTGTTCTGTCAACTGTGTCCAGAAACTTGCTAATCCTTTTGATAATGTGAGTAAGGCAACAAATGATATAGTACAAAAGTAGGGTAGCAAGTTCCGTATGCTTGGTTTTTATACCCTGTTCTCTGTCCTCTGAGCATATACTAGCACACTGCGATGCCCTAGCGAGGCGCAGACTCAGCAGATTTGGGAAACACATTCTACACCCAAGCAATATCAGTAACTTAGAACCCACAAAAATCCTGGTTTTTGTACAGGAATTAGGGCTGCTAGGGGATTTGTAAATTCAGTAGGGGGGCACAATAGACCAAAATTGGTCGCGGTGCACCACTCCCCAACAACAAATAATAATACCCTGTTCCCATTAAAAATGGAAAAAGGGGATCATGAAGTTGTGCAAATGTATGTAACAGGGAGAAGGAAGCACCTCCGACCCCATAAAGTATATATATTCTTGATCAGCATCAACAGCCGAGTCGATTTAGCCGTGTCCGTCTGTCCGTCCGTCCGTCTGTCTGTCTGTCTGTATGAACGCGTCGATCTCAGAGACTGTAATAGATAGAGGCAGAAATTTTGGCATGTATATAGGTGTATACTGTACCCACATCGAGTTTGTTTCAGATTTCGAAAAATCCTCCTCCTCCATCTTTAAAGTTTGTTTCAGATTTCGAAAAATCCTCCTCCTCCATCTTTAAACAGCGAAAATCTGTCTTTTTATCTGTATAAACGCGTAAATCTCACAGACTATAAGAGGAAGAGCCACAAATTTTTGCATGTATGTAGGTGTACACCGTACCGAGATAAAGTTTGCTCCAGATTTGGCAAATTCCTCCTCCATCTTCTTCTAAACGCGAAAAAATGTCAGAGCTACAATTTTTAAGTGTGAACTTAGTGACTTAATATATATTCAGTGAGGCCCAACATCTATCTATTCTGTGTACCACAATGAGATCCGAGCAAAAACACCGAAGATATGTACATTAGGGTGTCCCAAAAAAAAAAATATTTTGGGGCACCGGCATTTTCTGAAAGCTTGTAGCGTAAAGTAATTTTGAGATTTTTTTCAGATTTTTCGAAAGACGTTTAGAGGTCGCACAAATCGATTTTTCCCCAAACAATCGGGTTTTCCGTATTGTTTTCCAATTTTACTTATAACTTGGACAACATCCACGCTTTCTTAGTTTTGAAATCAACATTTTATGGAAAATTGCCCAAATTACTTTTACATTACATTTTTTAGTAAATTTTCCATGCCTTTTATAAAGAACGCATTATAACTTTTAAATTTTCTATGAGAATTCAAAAAACTAGTGAAGCAGTTTAAAAGATAGTTTAATTTTTAAGAAACTGAATTTTAAAAGTTGAAATTTGCTTTTACCGTTCCAGAGTTATACTCTTTTAAAGCATTATAAAGCTCATTGGGAACGCAATATAAAAAATTCACTTCAATCGTGCAATCGGTTTAAAAGCGCACGGTAGATTTTCATTAAAATTAATTTTTATGAAGGTATAATGGGCGTTTGCATGCCCCTAAAAGATGGTACTCGACGGCCAAAAAACCGCGATATGGAGTACAATTCTTAAGCTCACCCTTAAATAAATTCATTCAGGGAGTAAGCCATATCTAAAAAAATACAGATCTGCGTTTTCAGTTCTGCCATCGAAGACCTAGTCTTTTACTAGAAATTGCCTAAGAACAACATTGACGATTTGGGCTAAACCCAGCTTCACTAAAATCAAGAAATATATGAGTAAAGTGCTTCATAAACAGCAAAAAAACAGGCCATATCATTTGAATACTTTAGTTCAGGACATCTTGGCGTACCACGGTTGGTCCACCAAAGACAATTTTTATTACAATTTTACTTTTTTTTTCCAAAAACTGTCTTTGGTGGACCAACCGTGGTAATTTTGCCGAAGAAATGATAAAGATCGGATGAGCGGTTCTCAAGATATGAGTGAAAGAGAGAGGGAGAGAGAGAGAAACTTAGAGATGAGCTTAGCAGAAACGTTGCATTCAGCTCCTGCTCTTGGTACAGAGTATGACATAGTCGGGCTTAACCGACTTTCTCACTTGTTTAGATATGGCTTACTCCCTGTATGAATTTATTTAAGGGTGACAATGACAAATTTTACTCATAAGATTAATTGTATAATTTTTCGGAAGCTTGTAATACCCAAACGGTAAATGTTGTTTGAAATGAATTGCTGATACAAAATTTCATTTAAAACGCGAAGCAAGGCTTCCGTGGTGAATCTGAAAACTCAGTTGGAAAAGAAAACATCACGATTCAAAGTTTGAAGCAAATCCGTTGCAAATCAGGCAAAAAGCTTACAATATTATTAGTTTCATGCAATGGGTACACAGCTTTAAAAGAGTATAACTCTGGAACGGTAAAAGCTAATTTCAACTTTGAAGTAAAAGTTTTTTAAAAATTTAACCATCTTTTAAACTGCATCACTAGTTTTTCAATTTTCATAGAAATTTTAAAAGTTATAGTGCGTTTTTTACAGAATTTATGAAAAATTTTCAAAAAAGTTTAATATATGGTACCTAAACAAGCAAATGCAATGCTAAAATAATCTGTTTTTGCTCATAAAAGTAAAATTTGGAAATTTTTCTTTAAAATTTTGATTTGAAAACGAAAAAAATCGTGGTTATTAACCAAGTTATAATTAAAATTGGAAAACAATACGGAAAACCCGATTTTTGGGGAAAAATTCGATTTGTGCGACCTCTAAATGTCTTTCGAAAAATCTGAAAAAAATCTCAGAAATACTTTACTCCATTAGCTTTCAGAAAATGCCGGTGCATCCGTGAAAATAAAAAAAAAAATTTTTTTTGGGACACCCTAATGTAAGTGTGCCTGCCCATTTATTGAAATAAATTTTAAAATAAATGGAATTCAAAGCTATAGGAACCACATTACTTGGGACAGGGTATTTTGCTGTCGGGGCACTCGACCGCAACACTCTTACTTGTTTTTTTTGCAGAATTTATACAAACGTACGGAAGCTACGTCAAGACGGTCTGAACGCAATGGCAAACGAAGACGATCTATTCAGTTCCCCTAAAATTTAAAAAACCGGCTTGAGACGGAGTTTTAGTCATTAAATTTCAACTTTCAATTCATTTCAGCTGACTTGTTCCTATTTCCCAAATTGATACTGCCTTTTAAATTTCCACACTTTTCAAACAATAATATTTTTTCCCTGTGCCTCAAAGCACATAAATCCCTGGTCCCTCCCACCTAGCTGCTCTCTTTCTTTCATCCTTGCTTCCTGTGTCCCTTCTACTGCAATCTGCCCAGTTGATGTAAATTAGGAGCTGCTGCCTAAGGAGCTTTTGTCCTTGTGTTGCTCATTTCAATTTTCATTTTCAATTAATCGTGGCTGCTGGCCAGCAAATGAATCACAAGTAATAACCCAAGGTCCTGCTCCTTCTGCATGGAACAAATGCCAGTCCATTAGAAATGAGCGATTTGTAGTCATTGCTAAATTGCTGGCAATAAAAATGAGATCAAAACAAATAAATTCGCCTCGCCCGGCTCCATTCTCCTTTTGCGTTTTGCCTCGTGCACATCATTTGATGTCAAGTGGCTGGGGGGAGCGGGGGGTCAGACGTGTCCTTGGGCAAACAACAATTGCTCACCAAGTGAAATAATGATGTGGCGACGACATCGATGGCGACTTGGTTGCACCTTGGCCGCAAAAATAAATTTCCACACATGTCGAGACCAAAAGAAACAGACAAGGACTTGTTATTGTGTCCTGTGAACAAACTCACAACTCACTGAAACACACACACACACAGGGAGAGAGTAGACATACTCATGGGTTAGCTACACTGGCAGCTAAATGAATTTAGTTAGCTCTTTAGCCGCACCCCACCGCTCAGTCCCTCCACAGCCGGATTCAACAGTGGCCAAGTTTCTCCGCTGGCTTTTCATTCTCGTTCGCATTGCCTTGCTTACTTGGTTGGCCCCATAACTTTGTTAGACGCCATATTATCAGCAGCCGCAACGAGCCAGCCAACTGCTGCTGACAGTTTTACACTTGGAGAAATGAAGGGAATTAATAAATTTGGATTAATTAAGCTTACGAATTCGATTGCAACTGATAAGGTATGGACCGCTTTCAGCTTGCTGGTCATTAATGTGTTCCGAAAAGCTCGCAGCTTACAATGCTAGGTGTCTCGTCATACCCATGATGCAATAAAGACAGTGAGACGCTCAGCAATCATTTAGAACTAAGCGCTTTTGCTTAGAGCGCGAGAGTGACCGCGAGAGCGAAGGACTCACATACACTTTCACAGTGTGAAATAGTATAGCCTCTTTAATTCTTTTTTGAACAATTGCACTCTGGATGAATTTATTAAAACTATATCGAAATTGACTAAGCAATGAAGGACAAAAAAGTAGATTAGACTAAAATATACAATCGAATGGAACATACCAACTAAGACCCTAAAGTCTGTATTAACCAAAACTCAAAAAGTTACAGTTTTTGGTAGAAATTGGCTGACACCATCAAAAATTTCGATTGTTTTGTATAAAATCAATAAAAGGTTAGGGAGGAGAAAGTGAAGGGGAGATATTAAATGGGAGGGGATGAAGGGTTGACGGGAGGGCATAGTCTTCTTTCTGAAAAACGTAAAACTTAAAATTTTTTATTTTTAATTACCATTACTGGGACTCGAACTCAGGACTTTAGGCTCTTAAACACAAATGCCGAGCAAGAGCACATAAAAGCATCCAGAGAAATCTAGCACGAATCGGCGAGACTGAAATCGGAAACCCTCTCTGGATCCACCACTGCTTACAAACAGGCTTTAAAATCTTGCATCATATAATGATCGCAACATCTATTTCTCTCAGTGCATTCACAATACAAACACCAAACACCCGCCGACTTACAGGAAACGAACTGAGCTGCAGCTTAGTTCAAGTTCAACGCAATGCTCGCTAAACAAATTGAAAGTAATTGAATGCTTCAACGGATTCAACAAAAAGGGTTGATGTGGGGGAGGACTTAAGGCAAGGTCAAGCAGGTGCCAACAGGTCAAATGCTGCGGGCAAGTAAGATTGAACGCAATCAATCCACAAGTCAATCCATCAATCAGTACGGTGGCAAAATGCAGCTGCTGCTTATATATCGGTCAATTTAAAGGTTGGTCAGCATTTGTCTTAAGTGCCGAAGGAGGAACTTTATAGAGAAGGACTTATGCACACTTGCATTATATTAGTTGTAGTGGGTGAATATGAAAAGTAAAACTGGAAAACTGTCAGCAGTTGAGAAGTAGAAAAGAAAAGTTAATGTAAACTGGGACCCTTTAGGTCTGGATTTAATAGTTTCAGAAGCTAACTCAGCTAAAATCTGGAGATACACCACATTCAAAAAAGCGACACTTTCGATGCTTGAACAAAATTCTAGCACGACACTGTTTACTTTTTATTGCGACAAATGTTCACAATTTATGAATGGTGAAAGCACAACTATCCGTATTAACCTGCGCTGGTGGCCGGGGCAGTGACACCTAAGTCCAGCCATGCCGAATAGGCTGGATACTGCACATCACGTTGTAGGGCATGGACACCATTTCGTAGTTAACCTTCTCCTTGGGGGTTTGAGATTAACTTGTACTTGAGAGCGCTGCCAGGAAAAAGTCTTACCCTGTGGCCAGCTTCTCGCTGCTTTTGCTATTCCAAGCATTTCTGCCTCTGTCCACTTTAGGCCGCTGATATGCAAAAGACTAATTCGATTTCCAATAAAATCAACATATTTCTGGTAATAATTTCAGTGTTTTTATTAAACTGGGCGAAAAGTCCGACGAGTTATGGGTAATATGTCCGAAATTTATGTAGACATTACGCCCATAACATTTCGTAGTTTAATTTCGATGCTTACTACGATTAATTTGAATATGGGCCTTTTGTCCGTGGGCGTTTCGTCATGTCACCGTTCTTAAAATTTAATCTGAATTTTAGGGTTCGAGAGTACTTACTTTCAAGATCAACCAGACACAATTACAATTTCTACTATTTTCAAAGCCAGAACTGTGACTTCCAATTGTTCTCGAGTTCGATTCCCAGTTAAGGCAGGGCCAAGAAATTATAATTTATACAAAGCCCATGGGCCTTCTGCCGTAATGCAAATAAGTCCAGAGACGACGATGTTTGTATTATGATGATTATTTATTAATATTTTGTGGATACTCTCATAACTAAAACCATGATGTGTGTATTAACTTTTGTGAGTTTAATTAGAGCTTGCGAATGCGTGTGTAGCCTACGAAATTTCGGCACCGACTGACTCTCTGATTGCAAACTACCCTCTTAGCACACCGAAGCTCAATAGCGACGGCCACTCCGTGTTATTCTCTTGGTTACTTGCTCTCCTGGCTCTTTTGGCTTTTCGCGGATTTCTACATAAATTCTTTAATTCTCTGTTTCTATAGTTGGTAGTGCTCAACTGAAAAAATACGTTTTTGTGTACACTGAAAAAAAAAATCATTCCATTCCGGGATTTCCGGGATCAATTCATGCCAAAAGGGTACTAAAAATGGATTGATCCTGGAAAGTAATAAACCATTCCCGACAGGAATAATTTAGGTGCGGAAATATTTTTAAGCTTTGATCTCGGATTTCGCCCGGCCGTACTTAAACTGATCTCTCTTTTCGAACATAACATCGTCCCTTTCGAGAAAACATTCTAGTTCACTAAAGAATGATTTGTTCCCGATATTCGAACTCAAGTGTATTCCATTCGAGATAATATTCTAGTTCGGTAGAGAATGATTTGATCCCGATATTCGAGCTCACTTTTGTTCCATACGAGATAATATTCTAAAAAAATCTTTCCAAGCTATTTTATAATTAACTGTTCGAAATGCTGCACATCCTGCGTTACGCGTATCCATGTCCAGAAGTAGCGCATCAGCTACGTTGCTTTCGACAGGCACTTCGACAATTACACACAAAAACGAAGACGGTGAGACAGAAGTGCAGTACAGAGGCGAGCACCGGGTTAACTAAGGTGATCTGATCGTAGCTGAAAGTGCGATCGAGCACATGCCAGTGGCTGATAGATGACTAGCACTTGGGTGCCATTGGACGGAGGCTTGGGTTGTTGTACAATGATCTCATGGTGTTGCACCTATAAAATAAAACATCATACATAAGACATCCATCCACAAACGATGCCACCGAAAACTCACCTGCTTGTTGCGTCACAACTGCAGACCAGCCGAATTGGCTAGATTTTCAGCACTGTACTCATTCTGCGCTATGACAGGCAGACGATGGAGCTATACCAGGAGCATCTGTGGCACCAGACAGCCACTCACTAAAATAAATGTTAGGCTGACCAAAGCATTAATAATGCTGGCGAAGATATGGAAGGCAACAGATGAACACAAAACAGTGCCAGAGTTTGGATGAATGTTAGATAGACCAACACGTAGCCTAGAGAAATGATTCAAATTTTACGGAATTATTATAATAATAAAATTAAAAATATTAATTTGATCTTAAAAATATCATTTTGCAACGGTGGAATATTTCATTTTGAGGTCAATTTCAAATTTGACATATCGACTTTTTGTTGACATGAAAAAATATCATTTTGAAATCCAGATCATATCATTTCTGTTTTTTTTTTTTGTATTTCATATGAAAGTAGTTATATGTATGAATATAATTATTTGTCTAAGAACTTTCTAAAGGTCTGGTTTCAGTGGAGCCCATGAGGATGAAATTTTTAAGGTCATGTTCTCATCCTTCTATCTGTTTATCACTCATACGTACTGTTGCCCTTGGGTACATGTTTAATCTTAAAGTAGTTAGCGTAGACTTGGTTTGAAGTCATAATATTTGACAAAAAAGTACCATGACCATTGGAAAAGTTGATTTTTATATAACCAAGACAATTCATAAATAATATTTACTAAATATACATATCGCTCACTTACTTCAATACTGGCATAACTCAAAAAATAAGATTTTTGACTTAATGATGCAGAAATGTGCGCGATCTTCTGTACTATTTTATGCAAAAATTTTCGTATTGCTATCTCTTCTACTTTGCATGTGAGATGAGAATATGTCGCAATATCATTTTCCAGGTTCATTTTTATGCTGATGCAAGAACCGCCATATCTCAGTTGTCCTGCTGTCGATATTGACCAAACATACTTCGTCATTCAGTTAAAACATCATATTTTCAATGTTTATTAATAAGCATTCTAAATTTTTTAATATTTTACTTAATTAAGTTGAAACTTAAAGAACCATTTTTTTTAGGTTAAATCCATTGAGAACTTCAAACGTGTTTTTCTCAAAATGGATTATTTTGAGTTATGCCAGTATTGAAGTAAGTGAGCGATATACTTACAGCAAAATTTTTACTATTCTGCGCTCTTTACTCAGAGGCTATCATATGTCTTTAAAGTGAGGTCCCACACGAACTAACTGAAGTGCTGCGCATCACGGTTGCAGCCGTTCAAGCGCAAATAATGCTTTCTATTAATAGACTATCGTCCGTTTGATATTTTTCATTCCTTCAGGAGTCAAGTCATTTTCCGGGATAGTCTTAAATTTCGTATCCGTTTCAGTTTCGGTCTCTTGATTTTAGCGAATAGCCAAAGGTGGCCCAAACGGTTACTATTAATGGTTTTCACTATTATGCCGGTTTAATCTGTCTGAAAATTTAAAAAACTCCCATTATTAGCGATTCTATCGTGTTAACTCACTGTAAAGCGAACCAATTGCACTTGTTGTGCCGTCTGCTTGTTCAAGCTGGCGCCGGTGCGACTGTATACAGTTTTTTTTTAATTTTGTCCTCTTCATGTTGATTGATCTCGTCCAACTGTGGCACATGCTTCTTTTTTACCTTCTAAGGCACTTTCGTTAATTATTTTCTTTAAAGTCAATCCTTTTCTGTATGCAGACTCAGTTGCATACTCATCAATTAATGGCATTTTAAGCACTATTTAAGGCTAATGAATGTCTGTCTCTCTCTCGTGCTCTCTCTTGCTCTTACTTTTTCGTTGCTTAATTTCCTTTTAATATGCGACATTTAAGTACGAGTTGTTGTTGTAGTTGTTTTGCTTGCTTCATGAAATTTTATTAGATTTGTTGGCCACACACACACACACACACACAAACGCGTTGATGGCAAAACAAATTAATCCTTTTAAGCATCAACCCCCCTCTCCACCACACTATCACGTGTGTCTGTGTGCAAGCTTATTCAATTATGCAAAGGAAATTTAATTTTTAATGAAAATTGTTTGAAATTTTACACTCGCTTACTATGTATGTTGATGCCTTCCCGCTTTTATGACATTTTTCTATATACACGTGCAGGTAAGGATATGCACGTCCTGCACTTTTGATTTATTGCTAGGTTTGTGGAGAGGACGACGCGACACCCACTTTTTTTTTTAACAATATTCTACGATTTTTTATGCGTTGTTTTTCTTTCATTTTTTATGCCGTGACTCCAAATATATTACCTTTAATTAAAAACGCCATTTGTCACAGTGCAAGTGCATGTGCGTGTGTGTGTGTGTGTGAATATCTGCCATATATTCCAGCATCGATATTATTAATTGCTTTCAATTAAAAACAAACAACTACAAAATATGACAGGCGATGTTTCGCACGGACAGTTGCCAGAGACAAGAACTTCGTTGCAGAGAGAAAATCCTGGTCCAAAAAAAAAAAAAACCAATTGAACGAGATATACAACTAAATTTTGCCTCTGGCTATATGTTGACATTAGAAATTGTTGTTTGTGTCAATTCAAGAAATTTAAAACAGTTTTAAGAAATCACAAACAAATTCAGGCGAAACTGACCAATAAAGGAGCACAAGGTACGAGCAAAGATGTGTAACGGCCATACAAGTGAATGGCAAAGGGTAACTTTCAACGCGGATCTTTTCCAATTCGTCTTTATTTCATGGAACTAGGATCCTCCGGTATTAAAATAATTAATATAAATCTACACTGAAACCAAGTGGGAAGAAGTGTGTCCTTCGGAAAACTCGACATGAATCATTCATTCAGACTCGCTGATCACTGCGGTATCCTTAAGTCGGAAACGACCGATCACCTTCTCATCTCTTTTTTCCGATGCTGTGGCTAACTTTTTCGCACGTCTATCAAGCACACGGAAGAGATAGCAGAGTGCAGCCTCTCTTTTGACTTTGCTCTCAGTTTGTTCTCTATTTCACTCTATAGTTAAGTATGATTCGTACCTAAAATCATATTTTTCATGCTTAAAAATTGCGCAGTAATTTTTTTGTGTGTAAATGTGATCATGTGATTTACAAAGAATTTTGTTGTTAAATTTATCCTGACTTTGGCAGTGCCAGCAAAATCGAAAAGTATATCGAAAAGGCTCTCACTATGCAAAAAGCCCGGTGGTGCAGATGACAAGACCGTTGCCTTAGAACGCTCTATGGACGAAATATAATTTTTGTTTACTAATCGATAAACATGAGGTAATATTTATGTTAAATAACTATTTACTATGACAGCATTTGAAAATTTTTGTTTTGTCAAAATAAAAACTAGTTTGCTGTTTAAAAGGCAACACATATTGTGGGATGTATATGAAAGATGTGCTCAGTGGCTATTATATAAGTATATCTTTAATCATTCCGATATATCTTCGCAGCTGTGAGCTGTCAAACATAACATGTGTTTTGGCAAGTGCTCTACAATTGATTCCTGCATTCTTGCAGTTTGTGTTAACTTCGATGTGAAATATAAAGTACTCAGTGGGTTTTATATTCATTTTTGGAAGCTATGTATAAAAAAATATCAAAGAGAGAGGAGTCACCGTTGTCCATATATGTATGTATTACTTGTAAAACGTAAAGAAAGTTACGCGTACTAACAGCCTGCCCCTATCAGCCGACACCTGTCTTTCGTGCAGCGAAACCCGAAAATATTCATAAATATTCAAATCGCTTTTAAATTTTTTGTCAGTGTGAAAACTTGTTGTTTAAAAACTTTAAACATAATCTGCTAATATGTGCTGCCCTTGCATGTGTTGGACTCAATTTCGGCACGAAAGCGAAAGTTGTTTTTAGTATGACACAGCGAAGATAATCCCACAATGATGATTTGGCTTTGGAAAACTATTATTTGATTCAGTTCCCTATCAAAATTGATACAAATAGATATATCCAATCCAATACGTCTTTAGGGACATTACAAAATCAATTTATTGATTCTTAAGTGGATGCCTGTATAAGTGGGGGCAGTTTTCAGTGTCCGTCTTATAGTTTAGTCTCTTGTCCGTTGGTGTGTCACTGATATGGGTCATTCTTTTATAAACGAACAGCAAAAAATTTTTTTATTTTTCATTTTAATAAAAAAAAATCCGAAATTAGATATTTTAGTAAACAATTTAAAAAATCGTCAAAAACGAAAAATGGAAAAAAGGGTTTTTTAAAACGTGATATCTTAGGATTGGTTTATCGGTCTCAAGTTGATATCGATGGGAAGAATTTTACTGTATCCCCCACCAAATTTTTATAAATTTTTAAATTATTTGATAATATTAAGTGTTGCTAAAAATTACATATAATTTTTTCTCAGTGTTAACCACCATGTTTTGGCTTCTGGGGATATAGAATTTATTGTACTAAACACAACTTAAAAAACGGTGTTTTCAAAAGATGGAGACTTTTTATAGTTTAAAAGTTATGAATTTTTGAAGTTATAAACAAATTAAAAGTTGCCCTTAAATAATCATTTCTCACGCAGTCCGTTTTAAAGCTTTTTGGTTGAAACTTGGCAAGTGTGCTTTATATTCATCAAGCTTTCCAAAAATGTCAACATCTCGCGGATCGGATGACTATAACATATAGCTGCCATACGAATGTTATGATTAATTGAATTTTGTTGTGAATTAGGGTTACCAGAGCTTTCAAAGTGTTGTATACCAAGACCAAACTCAGCATTCCTATGGCAGCTATATGATATAGTCGTCCGATCCGCGAGATGTTGACATTTTTGGAAAGCTTGATGAATATAAAGCACACTTGCCAAGTTTCAACCAAAAAGCTTTAAAACGGACTGCGTGAGAAATGATTATTTAAGGGCAACTTTTAATTTGTTTATAACTTCAAAAATTCATAACTTTTAAACTATAAAAGTCTCCATCTTTTTGAAAACACCGTTTTTTAAGTTGTGTTTAGTACAATAAATTCTATATCCCCAGAAGCCAAAACATGGTGGTTAACACTGAGAAAAAATTATATGTAATTTTTAGCAACATTTACTTAATATTATTAAATAATTTAAAAATTTATAAAAATATAATTTGAGTAGATACAGTAAAATTCTTCCCATCGATATCAACTTGAGACCTATCCGATAAACCAATCCTAAGATATCACGTTTTAAAAAAACCCTTTTTTTCCATTTTTTCGTTTTTGACGATTTTTGAAATTGTTTATAAAATTAACAAAAATTTTTGTCCAAAACCGCAAATTACGTTTTGGTGGGCATGTCGAGATCTAATTTCGAATTTTTTTTTTATTAAAATGAAAAATAAAAAAATTTTTTGCTGTTCGGTTTATAAAAGAATGACCCATATGTAACATTTCAAGAGTAAACCGCCTTCTTTATAATTGCTCTCCTGTTGTAAGATTGTTGTTTCTTCAAAATTCGGCGAATGTCCGCTCTCCATACAGTGTATCGCTAGTGCCGTTTTTTTTACCCGTTACTCGTAGAGTAAAAAGGGTTTACTTAAGTCGTGCAAATGTATATAACAGGCAGAAGGAATCATTTCCGACCATATAAAATATATATATTCTTGATCAGCATCCGAGTCGGTATAGACATGTCCGTCTGTCCGTCCGTCCGTCTGTCTGTATAAACACCTCGATCTCAGAGATGGCAAGAGATAAAGGTTTATGGTGTATGGGACAAATGCTTCTTTTATCTGTACGCAGACCACGCCCTCTGCCGCCCCCGCAATTCAGAAAAAAACGTTATTTCTCCTACAGTTTTGAAGATAGACGATTGGTTTCTTCTTAAGATAGTTAGTTATTAGCAAAATGAATCGATTTCTCGAAGAAATGATAAAGATCGGATGAACGGTTCTCAAGTTATGAGCAAAAAAGTGAACCAAGCCCCCTCCCACCCTCAAAAAATAAGGTTGCATACTTTTCCGATGGTCACCCTAAGGAACGCAGGAACACTGTTGAACATGTTTTTTCATGAGTAACGGGTATATCGAAGTCGGTTAGAGCAGACTTTAACTTGCGCTCTCGTTTAAATAAAAAATGTGCGAATTCAGTACTGACTCCAATTTCCAAACTTTATGTAGAATACCTAACCGATGAAAAATTTCAAAGTGTATTGGAAGTAAGCTGTAGCTAACTTCGCCTTTGCCCACGCAGCATTTATCTTATCAGTTTCTCTGCACTCCACATGTAGATTTTTGTCAAAATACTTTTCGTTCAGGATTGACTTTTATACTCGCGCCGTGGAGTCAGTTTTGTCCTCTCTGAGTGTGGAACAGCGAGGTAGTGGAACTTTTAGTGTGAGGACAGACTATCCAGACCAGGTATCAACACTACGCCCTCTCCGATGATATCGGAGATATCGGAGCTTTATAAATTCCACATCAGCTTACGTTTGTTCTGTATTCACATTGGCCTTCTTCTTTAGGTGTAATTACCTGATCAATATGGTGTAAGTAATATACTTACCCACAACAATGGAACTAAGTGCTGCTAAGTGTAGTGGCTTGCTAATCCAGCTGTCGATTTCCTGGCGCAGGTGTCAACGCAATGCCACCTTATGTAGTGAATAGTCAAAATTGCTTTCTACCGACCATGCCAGGGTCAACCGAACTAGAAACCAGAAACTCTGCTGCACAGCGAAGTGGTAGCCAATCAAAGTGACGACACCACAAGCGGGGGGGTGGCTGGGATGTCAACAATGTGGAGATACCTCTGTTGAGTTTTGGGAGCATGAGGGCTACCCCCCATGGAGCCATTGCACATTGTTTCCGCTGCACCAAATGTTTCAATTTGCTTTGGCAGAGCACAAATTAGAAATGAAATAAAAGCGTTGAAAATGCTATGAAAGTCGGTACGAATGATGCTCCCTTCGGTTAGATCCTGTGGTCCCACACTTTAAACTAGGGATGGCATTGCAAATTTCACAAAGTGAAAAAGCCTTAAGAATGCATTCGGGCAATTTTGAAAGGGGATGGGTGGGTGCAAGCTTTAAACAGAAATTAGTTGGGGGAAAACAGTGGCCAGCCCTGGCATTAGAGCCCTAGTCCCTTTCTTTCTCTTTCTCGCACACACACACACACTTAATGGCTGCTTCGAGTGCAACTTTCAAATGCGTTTAATATTTAAATGGCGCAACGAAAATGGCAATGGCCAAATTTCTGGGCTGCTCACAATGTCTGTCTGTGCTTTCTGGAGATGCCTGGCGGGCCATGACCACCACACCACATGCAAGTTTACTTTGTTGTAAAGAAGGAATAGTGCACTGAGCGAAATGAAGAGCTTCTAATTAGGGAGAGGTTTTCACTTTCAGCTCTTCGAAATTGGTCCTTCGAGTCGGATGTTATGTTAATCCTCTAAACTAGGGCCTTGTTCTGTTGACTGTCTAAAATTCTTACTGGAAGTTTTACGCACTCTGCCAGAGTTTGGAATGTTGTTTGAAATGGGTTGCGGCTGAGCAGTTGAGTATAGCGGACTCCACTTTTGGAACATCTTACAAAGAGTTTCTACAGCATCCTGTAGGCTGCTCAAATCAAATGCAAATGCATTTTATGCAGCTTTGCAGCATACGAGCTGTTTCTTACAGCTCAGAGACGAATGTTGTGGCTCACGAGCCGAGAGTCGTTTAAGAGCTCCCGGCTCATGAGACAAGTACTTTCGCACACGAGCTGAGAACTGCTCAGTGCTACCGGTTCACGATCAGCAGCTCTCGGCTCTGAGCGAGTGCCGAAAAAAGAGCGAGCGCGAGGCTCGCGAGAACACTTTGCATGACATTCGGCTGGAGGAACGCTCGTGTTAGAGTTTTGTTGATGTGAAACATCTATAATTTCGGTACGGACGATTTTAGTAGGAGTTAGATTTGATTTCGGCGTCACGTGACGCTGACGTCTTTTATATTTTTATCAGTTTTTATGTGGGAAGAAATTTCCAGTGTTGAATCCAAATACAAAGTAAGTCAAATTTGCATTTGCCTTGCTATTTCGAAATTTGGTTGGTTCTTCTATGGTGTAATATAATATTTTGTCAAATATTGAACATCGTAATAACACGACACGAACCGAACGCTTGGAGAGGCTCAGTCTGATTTGCGTCGCCAATACTCTCCCACTTTTGGGCCTCGCTCTTCTTGACAAACGCAGCAGTAGAGCCACAGAGAGAATAAGAGAAGAACTGAGAGAGAGAGCGGCAGCTGAATCCGATCTGCTGAGCTGCAGCTGCCTCGTCTCAATTTAATTTCTCTCAGTGTGGCCTCCAACTAAGGCCACAAAGTTCGCACAAGGTTGGAAGCGTTGTTTCTCCATCGATGGCCACAACCTGCTGCCAGCTGCCTGCTCCTGTTGCCTGCCTCCCAAATTGCCAACGGGTCTCCAGTGGGTCATGCTGTACTCCACCAGTCGAGTAGTGTCCGGTTGGTGTGCTAAAGCTGCTTAGCGGCAACTGCTCGTTGTCATTTCCGGTACAATGACGCACACTTGCCTGTGGCAAGAGCCTCCACCACGCCGCCCTCACCGCGTGCAGCTCATCGCATCGCTTTTCCCCACCAAAACTTGGCCGAAATGCGACTGATGACCACATTTACTCAATTAAGTTGCAAATTCATACACACAGTGCGCAGTAGAGTGCGAGAGGGAGTTCGGTCATGTGTCGACCAGGATGACGGTGCCATCATTCATGGCTTATGCTTAATATGGTGTGAACATTTATATATGCATATATTTAAATACTGGAAGATGGCCCTCAAATGAAATTCAGTTGTGCGGTTGCGTTCCTAATTGACTGAAAGCTTTGTTGAAAATAAATGATGTTGAGCTTTGGTGCTCACTTGCTCTTTATTGTTCAGTTTTTCAGTGATCAGCTAATGAGAAGCAACTGTACCAGAAATATCCATTTTTTGTTCACTTACTCCTGAAAACCATTCTTACACTCAATAGATCGCCCAGCTTATGTTTCGCTGCTGCTTTATTTTTCCAATTTAAATACATTGTTCTTGTGCTCTTTGGTAAAATTCATTGGATTCACTCACCTTTTTTGGTGGAAAAACTTTTGCCATGCTGCAGGAGCCGGAGCCGGAGCCGAAGCATTGTTTTCCCGCTTGATGAAATGAGCAGCATGGCGTAGCACGGCCTGAGAAACTTTTGTGTGCGGCCCATTCATAGAACAATTTCTTGCCATAATTATTTTGTGGCCGCAAGTGGGAAGGCATGCATAGAGCCGACTGGACTGTAGCTGGAGCCGGAGCAGAAGCCGAACTCCCGTTTATGTGCTTTTAATTAAAATAACCAACACAACACAAGCACCGGACGAAGGCGGCTGGCCAAGACGCTGTAGCAGGAATGCCATGGGTGGGCCAGCATCTTCGTCTTGCTCTAATGAACTTTTGGGCAAAATTTAGAGGCCAGTAATGGAAGGGACGTGGTCGGACCCTTTGGAGTTCTTGGCCAAATGTCTTCATTGCTACATTTCAAGAATTTCATTAATTTTTCGTATTCTTTGCGGCAATTGTTCATTTGTGGTGTGCTGGTCAGCAAAGAAAATGACCAAGGACACGGAGGAGTGGCTGGCGGGTGGGTGCGGCCAGTACTGCAAGTTTATGTGGTGCATTCATTCGAAATTTTATATGCGGTTTTCGTTTTTGTTTTCAACAAAAATCATTTCATTCTGTTATAAAATGCTTTGTGAATATTCCAAGGAATGTCCCTAAGCCATATCCAAAAAGGGTGGCAGGCGGTAGGTGAGTCTGTAACTTAGTTTATGACCGAAAAACATTTATATTTATTTATCTGTTCATTAATAATCCACAAAGTTAAAAAGCGAGAGAGGGGGAAAGTGAAATCGAATTACAATTTTATAAAGCAATTTCTAGAAATAAATTTCTCAAACAACTTTTGTCACGGACTTCATCACAAACACTGAACAACATTCATTTTCTTATTCCAATTTACACAAATTAAGTCAAGGAAGAAAGTTTAAGCGAATAAACAAGTGCTAATTGAACAGCTGATTGTGGTTTTTGGAACTATTTTAATAAAACCGCCAAGATGTAAGTCTATCAATATTTTAGTGTAAAGGGATTTATAAGATACAGTGAATAAAATGGACCAGGTAATACGTATGACAAACTGCATACAGATATTGTAAATAGAAAACCGTGTAAGTAGTCGAAAAAAGCCGAAATAAACTCTCGCTTACAGCATTTTAATATTTTGGTTACTTTTTTTCATTCTAAGACAGGAATTTGGGCAAAAGGGAATTCTGTGGATTTTACAATGTTCAAATATTTATGGCCAAAAAAATGTGGCATCAAATTTTCATTGTGAATGAAAATGTGGTAGAAAGACTTTGCTGATGACGTTATCAAATCGTTATTAAAACAAATTTTTATTGGTACCAACTGCTCTTCTCTTTCTTCTATTATCGTGGTGTTGTTTATTATTCAATCCCGGACCCACATTCGATACTGAGTGCCAGGGCAGTCGATGACTACTTCGTATGTGTGATCGATACATCGATGACGGGCGTGGACGATTAACGATTTAATCTCTCGGCGGGCTACGAACTACGATTTTTATACCCTTGCAAAGGGTATTATAATTTTGCCCAGAAGTTTGCAACGCATAGAAATATTCATTTCCGACCCTATAAACTATATATATTCTTGATCAGGGCGACGAGCTGAGTCGATTGAGCTTTGTCCGTCCGTGTCTGTCTGTCGTCGTTTCACGCAAACTAGTCTCTCAATTTTAAAGCTATCGAGCTGAAACTTTGCACAGAGTCTTATTTTTACGCACATGTAATATGTCGGAACCGACCGGATCGGATGACTATATCTTAAGCGCCATAGGAACTATCGGTCGAAAAGTGGCTTTTATCAGAAAAATGGTTTGTTTTAATGCTGACGTATTAAAACATTTGCAAGGGTATTAAAACTTCGGCAAAGACGAAGTTAGCTTGGCCTTCTCGTTTTTATAAGCTTTTTGTTTCAATTGCAATATCTTAGGAATTAGAGTAACTAGAGATATGAAATGATTTGCCAGTGATATAGAATAGATCAAAGTTTTCGAAATTTGTAAATTTTGTGATTGGCAATGCGAGTTGAACTGCCACCTTAAAACTATGCCTGAAATTTCCTTCAAACTTAAAGCCAATTGCCTGAAAGTTTAAAGAAAATCGAAGTTACGCTTCGTAAATAGAACTTCAAAAATATGTATATAAAACCAATGATCGCAAACAAAACCCAGCTGAATTATTGAAAAATCGTATAAACACACCGAATTGTTTGTCTGAAGAAATAGAGAAAGTAAAACATTTTTTAAGTGAATAAATACTCTACCTGTTGGTTTTCTGGGGATTTGAATATCGGCCGTGAATATTAAATCTGCATCTCATTCCTAACTAAAACCTTGAATAGAACGGAACAAAACTGTTGAGGCATCATTCGGTAAAAGAAGCCACTGAATAACAAAAATAGAGGCAAGCTAACTTCGGCTCGACCGAAGTTTAAGGTTGATATACATGCCTGCAGTTTTATGGCGCACTTTGAGCTTATAAATCCGTGGGGGCGTCATTGAAAACAAAGTTCTCCTAAGAGTTTTTATTTTGTATGGCAGCTATACTATATAGTGATCCGATTTTGACAAAACTTATTGAAATTATGTAGAATCATTAAAAACTTATAAATACGAGAGTTGGGAGCGATAACATTGAAAACAAACAAGTTTTTCTCACTAAAACAAGTTTTTTAACCGATCTTTCCTATGGCTACAATATGCTATTGTCATCCGATCCGGCCGGTTCCGACAAATGTGCAGCCTATTAATACCAAATGACTTCGTGCAAAGTTTGGTTAAAAAAGCTTTAAAACTGACGGAGGAGATAGCATAAAAAACAGACGATCAGACGGACGGACAGACGGACATGGCTATATCAACTCAGCTCGTCGTGCTGATCATGAATATATATACTTTATGTGGTCGGAGATGCTTCCTTTTATGCGTTACAAACATCCCGACAATTTCAATATACCCTCTCCAAGGGTATAATAAATGTTTTCTCACTGGAACTACTTCTTCGGCCTTTCGTTCCTATGACATCTCTATGCTATAGTCAGTCAGTACAGTCGATCGACCGGTTCCGAGTATCTGTTCCAAAAGACTTCGTGTAAAGTTTGGTTAAGATAGCTTTAGAACTGACGAAGGAGATGGCATAGAAACAGACGGACGGAAGGACATGGCTCATTAACTCAGCTCCTCATGCCAATCAAGAATATATTATATATCCTTTATGTGGTCGGAGATGCTAAATAAGATATGTATGGCGTTTGACTAAACTGACTCTGGTACTTTTGACTTGAATGATGGATAGATCTGCAAATCATCAGCGCGCTTGTTTGTAATTATCAATGCCAATCCAAAGAACTGTGTCTATGTGCTGTTAATGAAGAAGTCAATTTGAAGTGGTTTGTTTTCTAAACTCATGCATGTTATACTCTCAGATTAAGTATAAAGTGATCTAGAAAATATAATCAATCGGATTTGAGTTTTACATACTCAACAAAGTGTGCTTAAAGTGATAACATTCAAATCCACATGAGTAAAATCATTTTTACAAAGTTTTTCAAAAAAGAAATAAATATATTAGTGTCAGTTAAATGCACTTCAGTTTTTCTCAGTAAATACCAATTTTGAAATCCAACTTTGTTGGTTAACTTGTGTTTGCCATGTCAAGACATACGTTTGTTTCTGTGTGTGTTGGTGTTTGCTTCTTTGTGCGTTTCACCGCCAGCCAAATTATTTAGTGCCTCCTTACGGTACTCCCATGGAGAACTGTCCAGCGGGTACACCTGGCGCATCTTCAGCCAACGGGAAATGCAATGGAAATGAAAAGCATGGTTGCAAACGCCCCAGGCCACGTTGCATTCCTCCTTGACGTCATTGTTAGAGGCCTGACATTCAATGCATAAATTCATATATGAATTGCGTCAAATGCGGCAATTGTCAGTCACAACATCTGCATCAGATAGAAGAGACATAATAATTAGAGCCCAACTTACAGTTTTGGTACAAATGTTGTGTACTTACCCCAGGCCCAAAGCGCCACGCCTTCCCACTAACAAAATGTCAGGAAAAGAAAAAACGAAAAAATAAACGAAGTTAGCGAGTCGAATGACTCTGCAAATAAAGCCTAGAACTTACCTTCGTAATCTCAAAACGTTTCTTTCGTCCCTGGCTGCTGCCGGAGGGCAGCTCATCATTGCTGCCGCTGGACGACACCTCGTTTTTGCCTCTGGTGGAAGGTATCTTGTCCCCGCTGCCGCTGGACAACACCTTCTTCTTGATGTCGCTGGACGACACCTCGATTTCATCCAAATCCATGAATAGTTGTGCGAATTGATTTTTTTTCAATAAACACGCAACAAAAATGCCAAACTTTTGTAAATTGCAACTGCAACACGCGGAAAACCGGAAACGAAAGAGTGCTGTCAAATGGCGAGCTGTCAAATTGCGTAGTGATGACCCATTTGGGACTATTGGTTAGAGACGAAAGTGTTTGTTTGTAACATTTATCGATACTAACTGAATTCGAGTTTACAAAGAGAAGTCGTGAGTGGCTTTTTACCGTCGGACACTCTGGAATTTTCGGAAAGTCCGATTGAGTTCGGTTTAAATAACTTGTTTTATTAAATTTCAAGTCAAGTTTGCCATTTTCCATTGTTTTTTAAACCCTTGAATAAAAACAGTAACAACAACAAGAAATTAGTTTATTTTTTTGTACAATGTTCAAAAGGAAGTAATGTTTAAAACATTCACGAACGATAACTAAATGAATTAACGATTCTTTACCATGTAAATCTTCTGATGAATATGAAAAGCTATCTTTATGCCTTAAGGTTTTAGAAAAATAATCAATGAAACGAAACAATGTCGCATTTGTTGTATTAGCATATAATAGAATTGCTTTCGTGTCGACTGCTCTCTATCTCAATAAAGGTTGGGCGTATTAAAAAAATATTGAGACGAAATTTGTCGCGAATTTTATACTCTACAATTTTAATAATAGATGTTTACATCATTAGAAATATAGAAACCGAGATAATCGCTGATAACCGATGCCTTTTACCTTGATTCGTTAGTTATTCGCCGACACGAGTTTATATGTGACGTTTGACACAACGTTTAGATGGCCAAAATTAAGGCGTAAAGTAGTTTCTATACTTCTATATTTGAATAATATGCTTGTTTTAATTTACCTACAAGGTTATTGAATTAGCGAAAATAATGATTTTTTGTGAACCCCCGTTCGAACCTTCAGAACCCGCTCCGAAAAATTTCACGGCAGGGTTCGACCCTGGAGTGAACCGCCTACCGATTTTTTGGAATATTAACCCAAAAATAAAGAACATATCCGTGAGGACAGCGATGCAGCGGGGTGAACACATTGAACTATCAGCAGAAAGTTAAATACATAACGATTTTAGACTAATTTAGATATTCAACAATAACAAATTACACACTCTTCTATTTTATTTGAATTAGCCCGGCAATGTTTTAAGCAAACCACAACATTTTTTGCTGTTGCCTGGTCACACTACATTGTCAATTTCCGCTCCGACAAAATATCGCGCGTCTGAGTACCTCAATTGAATGAAGTATCGAAAAAAACTATCGATAAATTATAACGGCGAGAACTTTAAACTACAAAACGGAAGACAAGAGACAATCGATTAAATTCCTAATTTTAGTTTTGATTAAACTCATCAAAACAAAATGCAAGTGAAAAGTGTAAAGACGATACCATTGAAAACAAAAAAGTTGAAAACTAAGATTTTTATCAAGATCAATCCCAGCGGCGCAAATGCCCATTACAAGTTCGATGTTCTCTTAAACACTTTGAAGGCTGGCAGCCTTCAAGTATCGGTTACTACTCTGTATACATTTACGTAAGCTTGGCCGTTTTCGTTGGCATACTGTATACAAAGCAGAATACTATGTAATCGGAAAAGTGGGCGTATAACAGAAAACACTTCGGCTTTAGATTACAACTCAATATACCATTTGAGAAAATGTTGGCGACGAAGTATGCGTTCAGTTCACAAAACGATACACCATTTTGAAACTTGTGTGTGGGCTTGTGGACTAGCTGTGCGCGCGTTCACACACTAGGTGTATCGGATTGTAATGGGGAACAAAATTAAAAAATCTTAAAAAAAAAAATGTTGTATGGGAATAGGAAGGAATTGAACTCGGGACTCATAACCCAGAAACACATGGACGACGGCGCGTTAGCTCACTTGACTACTGGGCATATGGAAGAACTGGAGACAAAATCATAATTAAGAATGTACGCATTTGGCACTTTGCCGACCGAGTTGCCTTTTTTCAAAAGTCGATTGACACAAACATAACACAACTGTTATATATACACGAGCAACCACTCGACCCGAAGTTAAACTTCTCAACACACAACTGTGTATTCGAAACGTAGCGAGAAATTCCCATTACGTGGGCACCTACTGCGATGCATATTGTGGACCAGCCTCATTCACCTCTGCGCCGCTGGGATCTTTTGTATGGCAGCTATACTTTATTTTAGTCCGATTTCGACAAATCTTTCTGAAATCCTGTGAAATCGTTGAAAACTTATGAATATGAGGGTTGGGAGCGATAGCATTGATAATTAAAAAGTTTTTCTTACTAAAGCTTCTTTTTCGACCGATTGTTCCTATGGCAGCTATATGCTATAGTTATACGATTTGGATAAAACTTAGCAGAATTGTGTGGTTGCATAAAATATTGATCAGTGATAAGTTTGGAAGCGATAGCATGAAAAACAAAAAAGTTTTTCTTACTAAAACTTTTTTTCAGACTTATCTTTTGTATGGCAGCTATACTATATAGTTGTCCGATTTCAACAAATCTGCTTGGAATTATGTGAAATCATTAAAAACGGTCGGCAACGAGAGCATTCTAAAAAAAATCTATTGGGTAAAATTAACTACGCTGACAGTAACTTTTTCAAAATTTCTTTGTTGTTGTTTGTAAGGTTTACGTATTATTCAGCACGAGTTTTGTTGTTTAACTACAAGTATTTTTTCACATATTTTGTTGTTTTAATAAGTAACTGTAAACTACAGTAACTTTACCATAGAAAAAGTAACTGAAACGTGGTTTTTTCACCTCATACTATGTAAAGTATACTAAATCTAACCGCACATCTATATATATAAATCTGTACGCCCGACTGACAGACTGACATATTATCAAGCCACAGCGAAAACGGCTTATCGTACAGGTCTGATTTTTGGCATAGACCTTCGTTTAGTTATGCAGGCGCTCACTAAGAAAGGAAATTGGAAAATGTTTTACCAATCTTCTGAAAAGGCCAATTAAAGGTTGTATGGGTCATAACGGTTTTTCTGCTCAGTCAATGTTGTGGAAAAGATGTTTGGCTGAAAACGCGAGAGAGAGTGAGAGCGCGCTGAGAGCGTGCATATGTATGTGTGTGTTTTTTTTCACATAAACAGGCAATAAATCAAATTGAGAATGGCCTCATCCAATTGCATTAAATCTAATAGCACATAAAAAGCACATTGATAGCTTTAACAATATCTTGACCGTATATATCACAATAAAGGTTAAAATTTCACAAAGGTAGAATCCAAAAATTGTGCTGTGTGTTTTTTCTGTCATACGCACAACAGACACAGCGGGCACCGTGCTCTAAGTCTTTTGTTAGAGGTGAGATCGGAAAAGTGATGTCACACATGTCGTGAGCAGTTTTCTTAAAATTAATTGTCATCCTACCTCATTTGCGAGTCTTTTTAATAAACTAGGCTGTGAGTTGATAATCTAAGAGATTTATATCGATTGAAGCGCCTAAAAATTTATAACAACTTTTCGCAATGAAAATTGAATTTAAATCAATTTAGCTTTTTGAGGATTAAAAATAAGAGGGCAGCGGGAGTTGTGACCTTTATTGAAAATGTATTTTTTTTCCGATTTTAAATAGGAAAGGTTAAATTTGCATCTATTTTTTTCTATTTTAAAAAATAAATTTTCCCTGTTTTGGTTGACAGGAAGGGAATAATTTTTCATTCAGGAATTTTCACGCGACTTAAAAATTTGGTTGTGTCCGGTACGACGGGACGGGATAGAGTTTAATATGTGTTCAGGTCACTGCGCCTTACTTAATCCTCTATTCCCAGATTGATTTATTTTAATCAACCGTAAATTCGAAACACTGTCTAAACACTAAGCTAATGAAGCCAATGATATTAAAAAAGAATTTGCTTTTTAACCAATAGATAATATATAAATACAGTGTTCAGAGAGCTATACAAGTTTCTCTACTTACTATGATTTTTTCAAAACTTGGACGCGGACAAAGTCGCGGCGTTCAGCTAGTATAGTATAACTTTTTGAATGCATTTGCTGCACTGATTAACTGTACCGATGGCAAATCTAACCGCGGAAATTTTTGACTCAGTAAATTTTAGTTGGTCTTATACGGACGGAACGGAATTTGAACTTGAGAATTACTATTGGTGTCATTTATGCGATATTCAAGAAACTTTTCGTTGATGTACTTAGGCAGATTTCATACAAGTAATAAGTTAGAGGCTTTGCTTTTAACGTGCCTGGTAAAGACGTCCTTCCAATCGTTCCAAATTATGTAGGTTGGCGCATTTTTAACTAGATTTTCGGTTGGATTTACTATAGCAATAGTTCTCCTTACGTAAAGGTTTAACGACTTTGAACGACTTTGTGGGTTGGCGCATTTCCAACCCACAATATTGGTTAAATTTACCCACAGATTTCACAGAGTTATTATCTTTCCAGGTACCACTTTCTCTTAGCCTGAGAGCGGTGTTACTGGCGATTTCTCTTCCCAGAAGATCTAGAGGCATAAGGTGTAACATTATGTAAAGTGCATCTGCTGGGGTTGTACGCAATATCTTATACTTGCGGGTGGAAAGAACGAGTTCAGTTTTGGTTGGACTGACTCCAAGTCCACTTTGTGTCGTCCAATTTGAAAGTGTTGAGAGTGCATCCTGCAAATTGTTCTCTTGTGATTATGGCAACGTCATCCGTGTACGCTATCACCGTACGTCCCCGCGATTCCATGAGTCGCAACAATTCGTTGACTGTCACCACCCAAAGAAATGGCGAAAGAACACCTCCCTGAGGAGTGCCTCTACTTACATATCTTCGAGCGCAGGCATCTCCTAGCTGCGAGTTAACCACCTTGCTGGTAAGCATTAGTCGGATGAACTACACCAGGGTTGCCTCCACATTTAGATTTGTCAATTCTAACGGACTCAGAAAAGTCAATGCAACGATTTTTTATTTTATTTTAATGTTTATGAACCAGATTTTTCCTAATTTTTGTACTCTGAATGTTTTTCTTGTTTTGATTTACTAACTTTTGTTTCCTTATTTTTTACCCTTTAACTTTATTCTTAATATTTTTTGTTTCAGCAGTTCTTAATGAAATATTCGGATTTCGTATAAGGTACCCATTTGACAGTAAGCGCATTTGTTGCGGTGTTATACTTTAACACATTAAGTATCAGCCATTTTTGCCAAGACGATTTCTTCACTGAAGCTGTTTGAATCTCACTTTTTTCCCTTTCAGTTCAATGATTCATGTATTGATTTGGACCAAGATGAGTTCAGTTGACAATTTGAGTAGAATCTTAAAGATCATAGATCAAAGAGCAGAAAGAGAGAAACCCACCTGACCTTGAGCCGGCTAACACTTAACTTAAATAACTAAGAACAGGTCGCAAAGCCCAACAACAAAAGCTCTTTACTCAATCAAGCACAATTTTTGTGGCCCAGTGTAAGCAGTAATCAGAAATTAGTATTTCACATGCAGGAAGTCTCCGTGGCATAATAATTGAGGAGCGTGGACACCAAATGATGGAAATCTAAATAGAATAGAATATTTCAACACATTCTTGTGGTAAATTGCAAATGAATTGTAGTTTTGATTCGGACAGTTGTTTTGTGTATTTGCCTGTTTGGGTGTGGGTGCATTTACTGGCAGTTGTATCAATCAGTGGCAAACCCTGGGGATAGCCACAAGTAGAGCCACAACATTTCTATGTGGACAAAAATGTGTGAATTTATGGTTTGATTAGTAAAACAAATGGGCAAATAGCTGTACGTGCATTTCAAATTAGTTGCCACTGCAACTGAAACGCTTAAGAATTTCGCGCATGGGAGCGAAGAGAAGCGGAACAGGGCTTGTGCCCCGTGGCGCCATCATTTTGCCGCCATTTTCAGTTTCAGTTTTTCAACTTTTCAACTTTGTGTGTTGCATTTTCTTTGCGTATTAAATTTGCATTTAATTAAAATGCCACAAACTCTTAATGAGTCTGTTGCTCTTCGCTCCGCGCTTTCGTCTCGTCACAACTTTTTACATTAGTTACCGTTACACGGCAACGCTCAACGCTTCGGGTTACCGTTATGCGCTGCTTTTGATTCCCATTGAGCCAAAAGAGCGCGAAATATGCAAAAAACAAAAAAAACGAATGAAAAAAATTGCTCAGTGTGCAAAAGAAAATTGTGCAAATGACCAAAAGTTCAAATGTGAATGATTTACGGAAGCGCAGAGTGAGCGCGCAAAAACCGTTGCATACTTATGAGGGCAGCGATTTGCATGCCGAACACAACCAGTCGAGACATTGTTGCCTAAGCTTCCCAAAACTTGCCAACTTTGAATACATTTGCCGGATAACTTTAATTTAGCTGCTGGCCTGACCCTTTAATAAAATGCAATTAACATTTTGGATGAGCTTGAGTGCATTTTCGGGGCACTTTGATTTATTTGCAGTGTCAACTCAATTACAAATGCAAAACTTTGCAGACATTCTCGAGGGCACACGAGAGTTGCATGTTAAGTGTCGGCTGTCGCCTCACACAGGCAGGCAGACAGACAGACAGACAACAACAACAATTTGCGGCTTACAAAAGTCAAAAGCGTATCGCGAACTTCTCTAATTGTAAAATTGGGCAGATCTTGCCTTTCTGTTCATGCCCTACACGTGTCAAGTGCGCCAAGCAATGAACTTTTTGTATTAAACTGTCAATAAGCATTGTCTGTATGCCTAAAGGCAACATTCGCATAAGTAACGCACACACACACAAAGTTGCATGTCCTCGACAGGCAGCGAGCTAGAAAAATGGCAAAGGCAAAGCGTGGAAAACAAAAACATTGCCAACGGCATCAATTTTCAGCGCCAATTTGCCAGGGCAACATAGCAACAAACACCAACTGAGACCCTCGCCCCTACGAAGAACCCCCCTCCCCGGCACACTTTATGGGGGTGCGTATGTGTGTGCCTTTGTTTGCTTTATTTAGGCTCTTGTCTATTTATTCAAGTTTGCATACAAATGCCAACGCCAAAAGTAAAAGAAATAGAAAAAGTGGGTGAAAGAGAGAGAATGATTTCATAAGGGCTCAGTTATGTTTTAAAGCCGAAGTAGGTACATACACTCTTGCAAACCTATTTTTCAAAGATTTCATAACGCTTATCGGCTAATTTCATTGAAGCAGTAAGTGAAAGCTCCCAAAGGGTTTCTCACGGTTACGAATACAAATTCGTGAATCACTTGAGTGACATTTCTACCCCATTGTTCATACACAAGAATAAGTATGCAATTTAATTTCGTTTAAAATTTATCTATATAAAACTAATAATTAATGGTCAGTTCATACCCCTGCAAACATTTTGCCAGGTGTCTTATTTCTCTCGTTAAAAAAAAAACTTTTGTAGGTAGTTTGAGAGCAGGGTTTGCTGTTAGCTTGGCGAGAAACACAATCAAAATACATAAGGTATCGCTTTTTTAACATTTAATGGATAAATTCTATGTGGTTTAGCTGTTTTTCATCCAATTGGTGTCTTGGCAAAATATCGCATCGAATCTCTTTAAAAAAGGTCCACCATTTATATCATCCAATTTTGGATTTCGGAATTAATCGCTGAACAATCCTTAAGAAGACCTATTTGCGATTTCTCTTCACACATTTTAAGAAAATTATTTTAGGACCAAAACGCATTGTGAAAACAATAAACATTTAGGGTATTCACTTTGTTTAGCAATTAGGCTGTTGGGGCAAAGTGTACACTAGGGTGGACGCCGATAAAAAAGTTAACTGATACCATCTTAAACGATTACTTTTAGGGTGTAAGCAGCACAGTAAAAATAGACTATTCGCAGGAACGGCTGCAACCGTGAGGCGCAGCACTTCAGTTCAGTGTGGGACCTTACTTCAAAGATATCCCGCTAGCCTCTTAATGTATGGCTTAAACTTGCATTCATCTAGAAGTGTACAGCGCCAAATAGTAGAAGTTTTCGTAATATACGATTTTTACTAAATATATATAGTATTAAGTAAATATTTTTACCTTCATATTGTCTTAGTCATATAAAAAACAAGTGAGAAAGTCGGTCAAGCCCGACTATAACATACTCTGTACCTGGAGTAGAAGCTGAATGCAATGCTAGTGCTGCGCTCATCTCTAAGTCTTTCTCTCTTTCTCTCACTCTCACTCTCTCTCTCTCTCTCTCTCTCTCTCTCTCTCTCTCTCTCTCTTTAAGATGGTGCGGTGTTAGTTGTAATAACTTGAGAACCGCTCTTCCGATCTTTATCATTTCTTTGGCAAATCGTTTCATTTTGCTAATTACTAACTATCTCTAGAAGGTACGAATCGTCTAACTTTAAAACTGTAGAAGATATACCGTTTTCCAAACTGCGGGGGCGGAAGGGGGCGTGGCAAAAATTGAAAATAAACTGATCTGCCTGCGCTATAAGAAACATTTGTCCCATACATGTCAAACCTCTATCTCTTACCATCTCCGAGATCTGTTTGTTCATACGGACGGACGGACAGACGGACGGACAGACGGACAGACGGACATGGCTATATCGACTCGGCTGTTGATGCTGATCAAGAATATATATACTTTATAGGGTCGGAGATGATTCCTTCTCCCTGTTACATACTTTTGCACAAACTTAATATACTCTATGTACCTTCGGTACAGAGTATAACAATATTTTCAATGGTCATGACTTCAAACCAAGTCTACGCCAACTACTTAAAAATTAAACATGTAGGCAAGGGCAACAGTACGTTTAAGTGATAAGCTTTGAATTCAAGTCGAAGACACTTAAACTAATTTCTTCTCAAACATTTCTTTTGCTATGCCTTTTTTACACAAATATGCATCGTTTAAGGGGGTATCAGTACTTTTTCGAAACAAATTGTGCAAAGCTTGCTCAACCCAGACCTTGACTACGAAAAGACAGGCACTTTTGCCCAAATATTGTGTCCATATTTTGTATAGAATATTTGTTTTTCCTATTTAGTGCTCAAAGTGTTATACAATCTAAAAATAAAACATATTTTGAAATGAATGTAAAAAGAAACACATATATTTTATGAAGAAGGCGCAAACTTTATCATATGATTAAAAGACCATCGCGAAATGTGTGTTTAATTTTTTATTTTTTTTGATTTCTCGAGAATAGACTAGCCGCAATAACAGAAATTTCTTGACAGAGATTTGAAGGACCTAACGTTGGTGTATACAGATCATTCTTTTATAAACCGAATAGTTTAAAAAATTTTCATTTTAATAAAAAAAAAATCCGAAATTCGATCTCGACATACCCACCAAAACGTAATTTGCGGTTTTGCACAAAAACTTTTTGTTAACTTCATAAACAATTTCTAAAATCGTCAAAAACGAAAAAAAAAGAAGTTGAATAGATAATAAAATAGGGGCTGCGGCAGTTTGCCGTTAGCCTAGCAAATTTGACTATGCTTTCCTGGTTTCCAGAACACGTTTCGCCGTAGTCCATAAGGAAGCTTCGGCGATATTGGAGGCTCTCCCGCAAGTAGGTAGTAAGGGAGCGCCAATTGCTTCCGTTGAGCAGTACGTGTGATTTCTGGCGCTACAGTGTTGATTTTCCCAAGTGCAGGACCCTAAGTTCTTTCAGTATGGGGCACCGGGCAAGAAAGTGTTCGGTATGGCAGAGTGTGCATTGGCGGGGCGTGGTACTATACGGGGTGCAGTTTAGCTTCATCAGTTCTGTTCTTGCTCGGAAAATAACGGATATGGCTGCCGCTTCGATGTCATCTTGGAAGTAGTTCCTAGTCGAAAGGTTGTACTGCAGTTGGCTGTACGTGATGCGGGACTGACAAGCTCTAGCTTCTGCTTCGAAACTGGCCCTTTCTCTGTTGTCAATGCTTCGTAGAAGCGGACCTTGCCAAACGCTCCATGCGTTGTAATCGCTCAGATTGCATTTGATGTTGTGTTCCAGTGCCATGGGTTCCCAAGTGCGGATAGTTTATCCGCTTTGGTCTCCAGCAGGTACGTTGTAACAACTCTTGGAAGACGAGTGGGGGGCAATCGCATGGTCTTGGTAACGTAGTCGAAATGAAATTGCATTGTACACTGTGACATGGTGGGAAGTCCTGTTTCTAAATGTATTGCATAGTTGGGGGAGTACTGAGCTAGGTGGAACACTCGTTTGACAAAAAAACGAAGAAGCTTTTCTACGTCTTCAAATTGATCAACGCCCCACACTTGAGCACAATACCACATAATTGCTCTTGCAGCATATTTGGTGCTGTGGCTGACGTTCCTTTTTCTAAGCAGCTATTTTCAAGTCGAACTTATTGCAATTTTGGAGTCGCTTTGTTTGAGGTGCTTCTGAAACGTCATGCGTGGGGTAAGAGTCACGGCTGCAGGCAATAAGTCCCCAATGAAATAAGTCCCCAAACGATAAAATGAAATAAGGCCCCAAATTTGGGGAGTTATTTCATAATGAAATAATACCCCAATTTAAATTATGAAATAAGGCCCCACTGAAATGAAATAAGGCCCCAACAAAATGAAATAAGGCCCCAAAATTGGGGTGTTATTTCATAATGAAATAATACCCCATTTTGAAAAATGAAATAACACCCCAATTTTTCAATTCTATTTTTTTTGTTCATTTTATTGCTTTATTCAATTTATTCAATAAAATAAAAACTATTGGAAATACCTAATATAAAATTTTAAAATATTTTCTTATTTGGATTTTTAGTGAAACAAACTACCTAAAACATTAAAGAACAATGAAAATTTTTTTACACAAAAATCGCGCGATTTTTTTGTAAAAAAATTTTCGCCTGCGGCGCTTACATTGACACAATTTTTTTGATATAATATAAAAAGTTTTCATATAAAAAATTTCGTCTGCGTCGCTAAGATTTTTTTAAAATAGACAATATAATTACCTCGTCAAAATACAGCATTTTCTTTTCTTTGACGTAGAACAAATTTCCAGTTCGCCGTAATGCAACAATTTTTTCACACTTCATAATTTTATCTCGCACTTGAACGTCTGCTTTACACAATGCAAATCACTAAACTGATCAACAAACTCAAAAAGCTTATCACTGAACTAATTGTAAAACGGTACTTTTGCACATCTGTACAAAAATGCATCACATACTAAGTCAGAAAAAGCAGGCAGATAAGAAAATTAACCGTTATTGGAATTTTTTTTCCATATATCAGCCAAAATAAGAGAAATGAAATAAGACCCCAAAAAATCATATTAAAAATTGGGGTCTTATTTCCGAAATGAAATAAGACCGCAAAACTAATTTTTTGGGGCCTTATTTCATTTCTTCTTTTGGGGACTTATTTCATTTTGAAATTTTATTTAGGAAATAAAGCCCCAAAAAATGAAATAACACCCCAAATTTGAGAAAAAATTGTTGTTTTTGTTTTCCATATAAATTTTTGGGGCCTTATTTCATTTTTTTTTTGGGGCCTTATTTCATTGGGGCCTTATTTCGCAGCGCCAAGAGTCACTCCCAGGTATCGATATTCGCTGACCACTTCAAGATTCGTTCCGTTTAATTTCCATGCATCTGCTATAGCTCTGCGGCCTCTACTCTCTCGAATTACCATAACTTTTGATTTTGCGCAGTTTACTTACAGCTCCACTTTTGGCAGTATTCAAATAAGGCGTCTATCATTTGATGCATTACTATAGGGCTCTCAGCTAGTAGTACCATGTTGTCGGCGTACATTAACACTTTTATGTCGTGCTCTGATCCCAAGTAAACGCCCCCTGGCGTTTATGTCATCTGCATACAACGCGAAAAGAAGGGGGCTCAGAAGACATCCCTGTTTTACTCCCATGTTGGACTCAAACCATTCTGATTGGTTATTGCCGTCCAACACTGCTGTCTTGTTGAAGTAATATAGGCTTCGTATCATTTTCAATCTATGTTGAGACTCCAATATTGCTTAGTTTCAAATAGAAGCTTTAAAGTCAACAAAGAAGATGTACATCTTTTTTCTCCTTTCCAGATAATGTTGAGCCAAGGCAGTGAGCGTAAATATGCTGTCCACGGAAGAATAACCTTCCCTAAATCCAGATTGATACTCGCTTAAAATGCCGTATGTGTTAACCCAGTTCGACAGGCGGCGCAGCAGTATTGACACAAATATTTTCATAATCTCATTTTAGAATGAAATGCCCCTGTAGTTTTCTGGCAAGCTATCATTCTAGCTTCTACACAAAGAAAAAATAGAGAATTTCACTCTTGAATCAAGAGCATTCGTTCTCGAAAATGGGGTAAGAGTGAAAATTCTTGATCCAAGAGCGATATTCTTGATCCAAGAGTGAATTTTTGATCCCGACATTCTTGACTCAAGAGTTTCAGTACTTGATCCAAGTACGAATAATTCTCAAAATAAAAGACTAAAAATAATAATTGAAGGGGGTGGGGGTTTTGGTGTGAGAGACATGACCGAGACCCCGGGACAACCCGTCCGACCGACGTGGTGTTGTTTGTTCCGCGCTGCTCGCTACTCACCATCAGCCACCCCACCCACTTTTTTCTAAGATGTGATTGATTTTGAGTTAGTCACATAACAGATCAAAAATTTTCTATTTTACTTACTTTACTGGGACTTGAACTCGGTACCTCGAAGACTGAAACATAACAGAGCATCTTTACCGACTCGACTATTTTCGATAAGCTTCGACAAGCAGCGGTGAAAGCATATTTATGAATCAGCGCGGTTGGTATTTGTCCAGCCGCAACAGCTCGACCGTGGATCAAGTCCCCATAGCAGCATTTTTTTTTTTTTTTTTTTTTTGTTTATTTCATTTTATTTTTTAATGTGGTGTTTTAAACATTTTTATTATATTATACAGACGTTTAATCACTTACTTTATCCCAATCTTAATGTTCAACTTTAACATAATTATCGGCGAGCCACGGGCAAATGACAGTGACAAACTGCGCATGCGCTGTCTCTCTTTGAAAGAGCGCGGCCAACGTTATTCTCTCAAAGTTTGCGTTTCCTCACTCCCCTTGCCTATAGAACCACATTGAGAATGAATTTGTCTCGATTCCAAGATCGAAATTCTTGAAAATTCAAGTGCGACTAGATTTTTTTTTTCAAGAGCTTTCGTACTCAAATTATTCGTTCTAGATTTTTTTATTTAACTGATTGCTCTAAGCATAACTTAAATTATGGTGCTTTCAAAAAGATGGAGACATTTTTTAAGTTTAAAAGATATTAATTTATGAAATTATAAACAAATAAAAAGATGCCAACTTAAACTTTCGCTCTCGTTACTTATATAATCTTTTTCTTAACAAATCTGGTAGTTTCGTCGTGCTGAACCACAAATCTTTAACATTTTCAAACTTCGCAGTAAAACTGAAATTTTTAAGAGGCGCCAATCTGAGTTGTATTTGGATTCTTAAGCAAGTTTATGCCGAAAGTGTACGCAAAGTCGTCTATCAGCAGTTTTAGAGCCAAGCGAAAGGGTTAACTGTTGCCTTTATTGACACAATAAGCTCTCACACACACACACACACACACTCGCAGCCATTCGCACAGTTCATTTATCTGTCGAAAAGTTGGAAGCAAAGAAAACGAATGAGCAGCTGTGCGCTGGAGTGTTGGTGGGGTGGGGGGCGGGGCGGTATCTAAAAGAAGTCTCTTTAATGTTATTAAATCAAAGCTGAGCTTGGCAGGCCACAAGTAATTTGGATTTATAGCAAGCAAGGCAAAGTCTCGCTTCGCTTTTTCACATTTCACTTGGTCAGCTTTTTATTGGCAAAGCAATGCAAAGCGCACTGAACAGCGGGCTGGAGTGGGTGTGTTGGGGTGGGGTGGGGTGGGGTGGGGGTGGATGAAAAGCGTATAAATATTGTGCTAGCCTGGGCAGAGACTGGTGGGGGGAGGGGTCAGTGGGCCTCGGTAGGTGAATGCTTTGGCAAAAGTTGAAATTTATTTGCTTGCTTTAGACACGCCAAGCGAAGTTGCTGCAGGCAGCTATTGACCTTTGGCCGGAACTGAACTCCGCTGTCTGTGCATGTGAGTGTGTGTGCAAATCCTTTGTCGTCCACGTCTCAAGTGTTTCCAAAGCAGCAGCATCCTACATTCGCTCTTCAACTACAAAGAGGAGAGGCCGGGGGGTCACTCGCACACCCACTTCAAGAGTGTCGCCCTCTCTCACTCACACATTAACACTTCCGTTCCGGTTTTCCTGGCTCCACTTCTTTGTTTTTTATATTTCTTCAGTTCCTTTGCGGTTACTCCAACTGCCTCCCCTTGCCACCCCCTAGTCTCGCACTTTTATTTCGAGCAACTGATAAGCTTCGATATAAGAGGATTTCAAAGTGTCTTAAATAACGCTTGAGCGCATTCTGTGTGAGTGAGCCGCTGGGACCGGACAATCAGTGAGACGGAGCAGGACAAACAGAGAAGGAGCCAGAGAGAAGGGCCTGCATTTCTTTCCTTTCCCTTGTGTTGTTTTTTCCTTTTTTAGGTCTCCGACCGGAGCCGGCAACTTTTATTGTGTCATCGTCGACATTCGCCCTTCAGGCTCAGGGCTCCGGCTCTAGCTCCGGCTCAGTCTCAGGCTCAGGCATGGCTCCTGCTTCTTTCGACTACCTATATTCATTATGGGTGCGAGTAATATGCCTCACAAGAAGGGACATGGGAATGCCTTATGTATCTGCCAAATAGTTGCAAAAACTTTTCATTTGGGTGGGTCGAAAAGTCATGTTTGCTTTTCTAAAAACAAACTAAACGAAAGAATTTAGCAAACATTTTAAATCTCACTGGTGGTTCAGAACTTCTAGTCATAGATCTTCTGGACCTAATGGGGGCATCGGCTCAACTTGGCAAACCCAGAGAGATCCTGGTTTACTGAATTTCAAGTCGACTCACACCTTCTCGTGGTGACCACCGGCAACAGAGCGATGCATCCGCAACGCTGCTGGCTAACGTGAGCGGCGTCCCGCTCGGCGACCTGCTCTTCCCTACAAGGTACAATATATAGGGTTAGTGCGCACCACCGTAAAAAGTCTCCACCAATGAAACGCACTCACGCAATCGTTTTAAGGACCACGACATGAGGATATGCACCTGGAATGTCCGCACCCTCAACTGAGATGGCGATGTTTCATCGGAGGTTACCACACTTCAGGAAATGCGATGAACTGGACAGGGGGGCAAGTAAATAATACCATTAACAGTGGAAACAGAACAGAAAAGTCCCCCCTGGGAGATCTTTTACAGCGGGCATGCTTCCAAGCACGAGTTTGGGTGCGTCTTTGTAGTGAGTGATAGATTTCGCCGCTCTGAAATCAGCTTCACACCAGTTGACTAGCGGCTAGCCGCGCTCAGACTGAAGAAAATAAAAGGGTGTGTGTGTGTCGTTAACACTCACGAGGCTTTGATGTGAAACGAGATGCAAAATTTAAGGGCTTAATTTTAAAATCACAATGGTATATAAATCCACAATGACAATCGTTCAAAAAATGTAGAGAGTAGAAATTCTTAAAACAAGATCACTGGCTGCTGTGTTCTTTCTTCTTTTCTGACATTTTGTTTAGTCACTGTCAATGTCAAGTCTCCGCTAAGTAATAGCCAATTCACTGCTTAGTCACTGTAAAATCACTGTTCAGTCACTATCAAAACACATTTTTTAGTCAATGTTTAGCCGAAAATACAGAAGACAATGTTAAGTCACTGTTAAGTCACTGTCATGTCACTGTCATGTCACTGTCATGTCACTGTGAAGTCACTGTTTAGTCACTGTTTCGTCACTGTTTCGTCACTGTCAAGTCACTGTCAAGTCACTGTTTAGTCACTATCAAGACACTGTTTAGTCACTGTCAAGTCACTGTTTAGTCACTATCAAGACACTGTTTAGTCACTGTCAAGTCACTGTTTAGTTGAACAGACACGAGACACTGTGAAGTCACTCTTTAGTCAGCGTTTAGTCACTGTTTAGTCACTGTCAAGTCACTGTTTAGTCGAAAGGACACATGACTCTGTGAAGTCACTATCAAGTCAGTGCCAAGTCACTGGTAAGTCACTGTTATGTCACTGTGAAGTCATTCTTCAGTCACTGATTAGACACTTTTTAGTTACTGTTTAGCCGCTGTTTGGTCACTTTCAAGTCACTGGTAAGTCACGGTAATGTCACTGTCAAGTCAATGTTTAGTCACTGTTTAGTCACTATTTAGTTACTGTTCAGTCGCTGTTTAGGCGCATTTCTTATGCTACTCGTATATGCCGATGATAATTAAAAGAGCACTGCATGAATCGAATCAAACTTCCCCATGACTTTCTATAAACTTCTACTCATAGCTCACAAAATTATGGATTCATTGATTTATATGAGCTTTTGATCTGTTTGAAATGATGCAACTCAGATCAGCTTAACAAAGCAACTAGATCAATTAAACTCAACTCAAATAGCTCAAAGGATTCAACGAATAGATTAAATAGCTCAGAGCCTAATTAGAGCATTTTAGCACTGAAGACGACATAATTAATCGGGAAATAAAAGCATATACGAGCTGTATGAACAGATTTAGTGAATACTTTGATCTGTTAAAATGGTGGGAAAACCATAAAGACCAGTTTCCTCTTCTGTACAAAGCTAGCTGCAAAATTTTGGGCACTACTGCAAGCAGTACCTCATCAGAAAGGGATTTTTCTCAAGCCGGAAACCTGATATTTCATCGAAACATAATATGGTGAACAAATAAGAATAAGTTTATAACCAGCGAATCAAACCGGAACCGTATACCGAAAAGAACCGATTGAAAATCAGAACCGAAACCAGAAACGATATTCTTAATTTTTTGTATACCGGTATCCGAGAACCGATATTTTTAGAACCGAAAAGACCCAAAGAACCTAAACGTTGTACCGGTACGGTTTCGGTTCTGAGTTCAACCACTAGACTGCAAATTGAGCAGTTTGATTTGGCGGATTTTTACGCAATTTGGCTGAATTGTTATTTTCAAATACAAGAAGAAAATGGCGAAACCATTCCTTTTGAAATTAATGCATTTCTATGTGGTATTTTCTTAGACCCTCGTTATAATGTCAGGCTAACCTTTGAACAGAAAATTACATGTGTAACTGCTTCGACTGTATATTTTCAAGAATTTTATCCACTTCTGTTCAATTGAAACTAAATGAGGAAAGCAGCTCTGACCCAACTGATTTGTCTGAAAGTGGAGTCGATTTATATATGAATTTTTAAGAAAAGAATCAGGACTATCCAAATAGTTTAGTATTTTTACAAGACAGCTTAACGTATGATGCCTGATCAAGGTTTTCCTGAGCCTAAAACGTTTACAAAATAAAGATAATGTACTTAAATGGTGGTCAGAAAATTCGACAAAGTTTCCGCTGCGTAGAACATTTATTTTCCGGCGTTAAGTTTATAAGTCTCCGCTAAGAAATCAGATGGACGGAAATACATTGACCGCTATCATGCTTTGAAGAAATAATCATTAATTTACCTTCTTTGTTACTAATTTTAAAGTAGTTTAAAGTAAATTGATATTTATACATGTGTACTGTTTCTTACCCACTTTGATTGGACTTAACCAGCGGACCTCACAATTCTCACCAACGAGCTCGCATGTGAGCAAAGAACGTAAATCAAATTTTTTACCGCAAAGCACTCGCACACGAGCTTTCATGCGAGAGTTTTGCGATAAAAGATCGAGTGACGTGCAAAAAAAAACAATGGAATAGAAAGAGAGTGGGAGAAAATAATTCTGTAAATCTTGTATTCGGCTCGCTATAAATATTACAAAAGTATCGCAAAACGCTCGCTAACCCTATTTCTTGCGACTATCGTAAACGAGACTTTCACTGCCACAAACTGAACGACATATGAATCCTATTTCTATCTTTTCTTGATCCGATTGCGAGAGTTATGTCGGGTTAAGTATCGCAGCTCACTCATTTGCATTATCGTTTGCGAGCGTTTGGTCTGCTGGGTAAGTTTTAAAATTTCTGTTATTTTTACCGGTACCATACCGAAATAAAAGGGTACCGGAACCAGAACCGAATACCGAAACAGTAGCTTGTGTGACTTTTAATATAACACTCATTTGGTTACGGCGTGTTCGACGCCTTCCGCAGGCAGGACGGTTGATGCCTTCAAAATCTACATCTGCTGGAGTGTCGATTGAGATGAAAGCAAACTGGGGAAGTGCCAAGATGTCTATAAAGGGCGCATCATGTGAATAATGTTGCTCTGCGCCGTCTGGACCGTTTGAATGGAGGTCTCACAGGCAGTGCCCAAAGGACAGGTATGCCAGGTCCAGCTAGGCTAAAAGGTAGGTGTTTTGGGCATCTGCAACCAGCAAGCACGCGGTGTACAGCTCTAGTTCAATTACTCTTTTTTGGCAGATATTTTAGCGGTTGTCCCTCAGCTCGACAATAAAGCAGCGTCCTTCGAGGAAAGATCGAAGCATAGCGAATTGGAAAAAAACATTTTTATACCCGTTACTCGTGGAGTAAAAAGGGTATACTAAAGTCGTCCGTCCGTCTGTCCGTCCGTCCGTCTGTCTGTATGAACACCTAGATCTCAGAGATGGTAAGAGATAGAGGTTTGACACGTATGGGACAAATGCTTCTTTTATCTGCACGCAGATCAAGTTTGTTTCAAATTTTGGCCACGCCCCCTCCCGCCCCCGAAATTTGGAAAAAACGTTATATCTCCTACAGTTTTGAAGATAGACGATTCGTACTTTATAGAGATAGTTAGTAATTAGCAAAATGAATCGATTTGCCGAAGAAATGATAAAGATCGGATGAACGGTTCTCAAGTTATGAGCATAAAATTGAGCCAAGCCCCCCCACCCATCCCACTGTAAAAAAATGTTGCATACTTTTCGGATAGTCATCCTAAGGAACGCAGGATCACTGTTAAACATGTTTTTTCATGAGTAACGGGTATATCGAAGTCGGTTAGAGCCGACTTTAACTTGCGCTCTCGTTTTTAGATGGGCTCATGTTTAAGCTTATGTTTGGAGCTCATGTTTGGAGCTTGATCTGGTTGGAGTCACTAAAAATTTGAGCTGACTAACTTGAACTAAAAGAGTTTTCGACTTGCTTTACTTGAACCTATTTTTTATAACATGAATTAAAGGGCCCTTTGATTTCATTGACATTATCATCTAAAATGAACGGGCGGTAAGCGGGGCGTTTTCAGAGATTAAGAGGCTCCGTCTTGTTGAAACCACATGTCAACTAAGTCCAGTTCTTTCATTTTGGGCCAACAAAACGTAGAGCAATCATGGTCTGAAACGCTGTGATTTTTATTATTTTTAAAAAAGTACGGTCCGATAATGGCGCCGGCACACAAACCGCTTCAAATAGTGCATTTTTCAGGGTGCATTGGCAGCTCTTAAACTGCTTCTGGCAGCTCTTTAGTCCAAATTTGGCAATTCTGTTTGTGAGGTGTCGAAAACTTATTTCACCCTTTAAATAAATAAATAAGTATTTTCGTGTGGAATCATTAAACAAAGGATCGGTTCTTAATTGACAAGTGCTTTGACCACTGCAAACAGTTTCCAATTACAATTAAATGAAGCACAGATCTAGCTGCGTGCTCTGATTTTGTCTTTGTTAAATCCATATGTTCCCATGTTCCCATACTAACAAACAAACCCTTGTAATTCTATTAATTGCAGATCCTTTTGAAGGCCACTTCGTTAAATTAATGACCTTGTTTGGCCATACACAATTTACTCGGGTAAATTTGAATTATTTTGTCGTTACCCAACTAATTCCGTAGTCCCCCGCCACCCAGTTGCTCTAGCCATTCCCCACACTCGAATCCATTACAACAAATTGCAGTTTAATTGTACGCGCTTTACTTTTATGGCCCTTTTAATAGACTGCACAAACGGCCCTCGCTGGCCAACTCCCCAACACGCTCAGCCAATCCCTTTGTCTGTGGCGCTGGCAGTGAAAAAGGTTTTCACCTTTATTTGCTGCATGCTTCATTGAATATTTCCCTTTCGTTAGTGAGGCAATGAAATGTCTGTTATAAATGCACACACACTCTCACACACGCACACACATCTCGGTGTATATATAGTTTATAGTCTGGTGCTATCAACACTTTAGGATCTCGTATGTTAAACCGACTTAAACACATAAGATTTATGCCTTTTGCACAAACGTGTGCAGCTCTTCCCACAGTTCACACACACACACACACACACATCATTTCCATTTAAGTGCCAGTTTCAGGTCGTTCAGCCCAGGCCATCAGAGTGGCTGGCTAACAATGTTGGCTAACGGACAATTGGCCTTAACTTAAAACCAAAGAAGTACCTGACGATTTTTAAGCCATTGCCAACTTAACCCAATCATCAATTTCAAATAACTTGAGAGTACATAAAAATTTCAACAATGTCATAAATAAATAATAATACAACCCCCCTTGAGCCACAAATGCAGCTGCAGCCAAAATGGATAACCGAATTTCAAAAAGCAAATGTACCTAAAACATTTTTGAAATGCTTTTTTTGCAGACCGGGGGGCGACGGGCGGCTGGCGGCGGGGTAACTGGCGGTGTTGTGATACCCCCAAAAAAATATGCCTTCCTGACAGTCACTCAACCTCTCAACCTTTGGCCTAAAAATACACACACAGACATAGACACAGATACAAAATTAAGCTTAGGCACACATTCTCTCTCTCTCTCTCTCTCTCTGTTCGGTTTCCCTTTCCTTAAAGAGCGGGAGAATTGAACAGTAAACAAGGTTTGCAGTTGAACTTATTCACTTATTAGTAGAGTAGAGAGGCTTACTCACAATATTTACTTGAGGTGTACAGCCGGTTTCGGTTACGGTCATTGAACTCAAACTAGAAATTACACAAGGAAAAGACAACGCACCCAGTTTTAGGAACGCCTTTTTTAAAAGATCCCAATATTATTATTGCCTCCTCTAGTCGTACAGTCTGTACTTATAAATCAGTAGGCCCGACTGACTAACTGACAGACTGACTGCTTACCTAGAGATGTAAGATCTTGCAGAGATAGTTATGCATCCGCGCACTAAAAAAGGAAATTTTGAAAATTTGACAGCGAAGTGAATGAAACAATAATGTGGACTAAGCTGTTTTCCTAAGAGCATGAGAAAGAGAGTGAGCATAAGAGCACACAAATTTGGTGTGTCATGCACCATTTGTCACTCTGAGACCAAATATTGAGATACACACAGAACGAACTGACAAGGCAGGTGGGGGGAATCAGAAGAAAAAGTGGAGAGCTGAGCAAGAGGGAGGGTGAAAAATGGGGAGAGCCAATTTGACATATTTAATTTTTGGAAAAGACATAGAAATCTTTAGAGACTTTAGAAATATTGATTATATTGGGTTGACTTATGCTTTCTCTCTATGTTATTGGAATGCAATTTGTTCGCTGCCATCGGTTGACTTTCAATTAAGCCAATTTATCTACATTTTCGGTATCCATTTGGACAGGATAGTTAACTATCCTCTGATAAAAAGCTGAAATATGCGACAAGGATATTTAAAAAGATGGATTTTAAATGAATATTTCGAATATCCATTCTACGGGGATCTTTTTTTTTTTCTCTGTGCAGTTTATACTCCACCTTTTTACCCAAAAAAACTAAGATTTTAAGAGTAGCTGAGAACCTTGGTTCAATACTGAAAAAATGAGGGCAATTTCAATGCGAAATAGAAACTACAAGTGGATTGAGTATTTGTATTCGATATTCAAAGCTCAGCGAACAGCAGTAAACAATCTGATTGCAAATTCAAAACGATCATACTATACATCTAAGTTTAACAGTGTAATAACTTCTAGTCAACGTTCGAAAAACATTAAAAACATAAATATTGGTAAACCAAAGATACTGTTGATGACGTAGAAGCTAATGAACTTAACCTCAAGTTAACAAATTTCAATGTACCTGAAACTACATGCCGTTCAGTAACTTTGGCGGCGAGTCCGACCGTCCCTAGGCCTGAACTTATTAGGACATGCTCCCTTGGGTACCAAAAGCTAGTACAACCAATACTAGTTCATGGACACATAGCATGGTTCAATATAAAATCCAGGCAGATGGAAGATCTACGTCTCTTTGAGAGGCGGATCATCCGTCGAGCCCTGGGCAGAGGAGCTAGAGACCCTCTCACGCTCCATTATATTTCAAATAAAGATTTGTACGAAAACACGAAAACCAAACGTGTAGATACACTTATATACCAAATATTAGAAACGTTCGTAGATACACTGAAAAAAAAAATCAATCCATATGGGATCAAATCAATCTCAAGCGGTAATGAAAACCACGTAATCCCGGATATGATTGACCTGATCTGAAATAAGATTGAGTTGATCCGACTTTATTAATCCTAAGAAGGATTACATATACCCCGGGGTAATCCTATGAAAGATTGAATTGTGCAAAAAATTCGAGCACAATTTAATCCCAAATCTGGATCATTTTATGGCTATTCTAGATTAACTTAAGCTCGATATGTAAGATTGATTTGATCTCAGGAGAGATAACTATTCTCCTTTTCCTCCGCCGCCTTGCCATTTGCCATAGGACATCCTCATACACTTTAAAGACCACCCACACCAGTTTTGGTTAATTTAAGACTTCTGAAAAACAAAGAAATAAATATAAAAATGTTTGGCTCCACTGGGACTCGAACACACGACCATTCGCACCGAACAGGAATGGAACGGCATCTCATCGCACACCACCATACCCATTGGTTGTTTCAGCGTGTCTGAAAGGCTACTTATATTTCTTCGCTCTCGCTCTTTAATGTATGGGCATGTGATCTCGAAAGGGATTGTAGTAAGCACATTTGGAATGATACAAGCTCGGAAGGAATGGACCAATCCTTAAAAGATTGAATTGTGTAGAATATCCTGAATATCGAGATTGAAATTTCAAGCTCGGGCCGGGCTTACTCCAAGATTTAAAAGATTGAAAATATCTCGACGTTTTTTTTTCTGTGTAGCAACAGCAATAGCCCAAATCCATTGATCGCAGATGCTGTGGCTCAGAGAAGGCTGCCGGCCAACTACTCTGTCCACCATCTGACGATAAACAATATAGAGCATTTGAAAGAATTAGGAATTATGCACGATTCGGAGGGCAATCTCATTTTCTACCACAGAAAACAATTGTCCCTAGGTCCGAGTGATCTAGTTTTTAATATAAATCAGTAAAAATTGACCCCATAGATTGGCTCAACTTCCCCGTCTCTTCCTTCCCCTGTAAATACCTCCCATATTTTCTTTTCTGCTCTTCTTCTATTTTCTCTTTTCTCTCTGTCTCTTTTCAGTTATTAGTTTTTGTAGGTTGTTTTCTTAGTTTTAGTTATAAACAACCAAAATCCTTATTGTAATGCAGGTGTTTACTCGGATTGTGGGTTTTCCTGTAGCGTATGCTTACATTTGACATGCAAATTTTCTTATCTTTTAGAATCATATAATGATCCTCTTTTAATTTTAGTTCTATCCTTTATAATTCACCCTTATTGCCTTAGTCCTCATTAAGCACTTAGTGCCCTGGACCACATTAATTTTCAGTATTTTAGTTAGTCTTGGAGTAGTCGCCCAAGGCTGAACCATAACTTAGATATAATAAACATGTGTTATCTTTAAGTTTTCGTAGACAATAAATAGCTAAAAAAAGCTAGCGTTCAGTAACTGTTATAATTGTTTGGAGTTTAATTAAGTAAGTCCTTAGATGCAATTTAAAAAATTAAGTCAAATGCTCAGAATCCAAAGATCATTAAACTTGTTTTGCCAATCAAATTAACAACCTCGACACACATCATAAACACAGCAATAACCACGTCAGCATTTCCAGAAACGTAAAATGTTGCGAAAGTATTACCACTTCCGAAAAGATAAGATGAGCTTAGACCAATATCCATACTACTTTTAAATAACAATCAGTCTGGACTCAGGTAAAATAGTTGCTGCACGACAGCAATAATAAAAGTAGTTAAAGATATTCGCAGAAACATGGACAGTAGCATTGTAACTTTACTAACATTAGAAACAAATTCCTCTGAAGGGAGAAAGTAATAGGACTGATTTTCTTCCGCCGCGACTGTTCACCGACTGGATTCGGTAAAGGACGTTCTCAGCTAACGAACGAGCAGCTGGACATTTAGTACAGAGCACCTGGAGAGTCAGGACAGGCATTTTCGCGTGAATTGTTTCTGTGAGTAGTGCAAGCCGAAAATGCAGCATTCATTAGAGCAGAGGTACGCGAGTAAGTTCTGGGTGAAACTCGGCAAATCTGCATGGATCATGGTCATGGATCTTTGATTATGATCCCGAGACATAGAGGCACACGCCGACGTCTCCTCGCAAATCCAAAGTGAAAACATTGTCTTTTTTGACATCAAAGGCATCGTCCACCATGAATTTGTTCCTCCTGGACAAACCGTCCAAGCCAAGTTTTACGTGGAAGTGCTCAAGAGACTTAAACGAAGGGTCAATTGAGTCCGACAAAATTTGCACCACGACAACGCCCCGGCTCACCCCGCCTTTCTTGTAAACAGCTACCTGATGAAGGCCGGCATCCCAACGCTTCCGCAGCCGCCCTACAGCCCACATGTGGCTCCCCGGACTTTTTATTGTTTCCTTGCCTGAAAAGGCCGATGAAAGGCAACTATTTTGAGACGACAGAAGGGATCCAAGCAGCATGCACCGCGGCTCTCAAGGCTATTCCAAGGACGCCTGCTTGGAAATCGCGCTGGCTGCGCTGAATCGACGCAGAATTAGCCTGTTTTGAAAGTTTTTAAACAATTGTAACGAATGGCTTAATTAATTTTTAAATCGAATCCGGACAAACCCTGTATGCAGACGATGTTCAAATGTTTTTCAGTCGTCCTCCGAGTTAAATGCATGTGTGAAAAGTATGACTATATACATAGTTTGGTTATGTTAATGTTAAAGAGAATAGCCGTTAGGCTGACTATGAGTTTTTAATGTGTTGTCGCTATTCTACTACAAGTTTCGGTGCAATATTATTGAAAAAAAAAGGTTTTTCTTTTTTAGGCCCTCTTTTTCATGTTACTGTTTTTGCTCAATTCAAAATCCTCTAAAATTATGCATCTTGGTGATTTTTGTGCTTGTCTTATGTATGTTGATTATCAGTTGGGGAATTTGCGCCTCGGTTACACCGGCAGGGCTGGAAAGGCACTAATAGTAGGTTGGCAGCACCTCTGCACTCGCCTGTTTATTGTTCTGTCTATTAAAATAAAGTAGAAGCGAAAAGGGTTTTTCTTTCGGAAACATTTGACAAATTTAGATAAAAATTTGGCAGTTTTGGCAAAATTTTGGAAACTTTTCGGTCAAATTATTTGAGTTTAAACCAAATGTTTTAGTTCAGTTTAAGTCCTGAAAAATCTACAATCAAGGCTACGGCCATTAGTTGGTAAGACCAGAAGCAGTAAGACCTTTGCCCAGCCTGGTGTGAAGAACTGGAGCCAGTTCGAAAAAGAAGCTCTTGAGGGGCAAAACTAGTTGTGGTCGAGACTGTAAATCGGTTGAAGTTAAGAACTTCTACATCAGTTTCTAACCAACTAGGTCACTGTTCGATCTAAGTATCTAACTTACATTTTAAATAAAAAGATTTCTTCCTTGGCCTCTTCAAACCACAATTTATTTGAAAGTCCGCTCTCTAAGAGTATTCTAAATTCATCAAATTGTTGTCTATTTTTCTAGGTGAAATTTTCATTTTGTTATTGTGTTTGTTTTTGCTGGCAAACAAGATGAATCGCAATTTGGCTCGGCTGACTGAGTTCGCCTGGACTCGGGCACTGGCACTTGCACAGGGACTGGGACTGGGACACACATGGATCCGTAACTACGAGAACAACTACAACTAAACAGAGCGTAGCAAAACATTTTTGTGGTCAATGGGACAAAAACCTATTTAGATAGTAATCAAAAATGCTATTAACTTTATGCCAAAAAATTTTACAATGTCGTGAGTTGAGCCCGTAGCCCACAACGACAACAACAACAGCAAAAAAAAAAAACTCAACTGAAGCAAATGGACTGGGCGAGCGTTGTCCTGTCATGGTCAAGGTAGAAAGGTAAGGCACGCACCTTGCAAAATGAGGGGACACTCACACACACAGATATAAAGTAAATAAACTTTTCAATTCAATAGTCAAGAAAATCCACACCATAAAAAGAAAACAAAGGCATTTTTTGGAGCGGGCAGCACCGGAATATGGGCATAGAAATAGTTTTAGACAAGGGTCGCCTTCAGGATGAGCCTTGTTTAACAACTAAGACAGTTGAGATTTTCCAAAAAAAAGAGGATGCGGCCGGCAAATCCATGAAATATTAATGTAGTTTTAAATGCAGAGAACCCCCTCCAGTCAGGCCTGACTGAACACCCCAGTGTGATTGTGGTGCTGGCTGGCCGGTCAGTCGTAAAACGGCTGAGAGGTTCGTTACTTAACACAAAGCAATTCCATTGAAATTGCGAAGTACGCCCCGGCATATGCAACACTGTCTATTGCCACCTCGCTTGCCATGAAGAATAAAAATCGAAACCAAAGAGTTTTGCGTGTACGTGAGAGCCAACGCGATGGAAGTAGACAAGGAAAGATTATAGCCCCCCGCCCGCCCTCTTCCACCTTTTGTTGAATATCCCTTCCAATTTACGCGTGTGAACAGATTTTCTGTTTTTTGTTTGGTGTTTGCCTTTTCCACTTGCCAGAATGTTTGGCAAAGTTAACTTCCTAAAACTTACTTGAAACTTGATACTTTTTAGACAAAATGAAAGCCGCCCACCAGAGGTGCCATACCTACCATGGTGGTTTGATAGCTTATTAGACTGTATTTCACTGGTAGCAAATTTTTAATCATATTTATTCCCCTCGACTCTTGTATTTTTAAAACATTTTCATTTTTGAATTTCAAAATTCAATTTCATTCTATTCTATTTATATGTACGCTTACTAAATTAAGTAGCATCAATTTCATTCTTAAATCTAGTCTCCAATCGATCTCGCATTTAAAGTTGTATTCATTTGGTTTCTCTTTATAATAAATACTTATTCTATTTTCCTATGAGGGGGAGATTCATAATCTGTTACCGCAGTCTACAAGATCGTGAATTTGGGTATGCTTATTAAATTTTAATATTCACATTTTTTATTTTTATTTTATAGGGTATCGAAGGCCTATCAGGTAGCCTAGGAGGAATGAAAAAGGGGTTTAGGAGAAGTATAAAGGAGAAGTGAAAAGAAAGGGGACTCGGAAGGACATAGCGTGTTCAGGCCGTGAGGCGTTGTTCAGTGGCACAGCAAGATCCCGTTCAAATCAACGAAACAATGATGCAACAACAACTGCAAATGAACGTCGGGAAATAGAAAATCTACTAGGTGTTGCCTTCACATACAATAGTGCTTCTCATAGGCATATTATTTTATTATATTTATTATATTATTTGTCGCCATTGTCAGGCATATAAATTTAAAGGTGAAGCAGATGGCATATGCTGTGCGATTGGTAAAGTAAAATTGCCTAAATTGGGGAGCCCACCAGAACCATTGGGAACATTACTTAATGAATTGACACCTGAGTCTAAACATTTTTTTGAACAATATGCGAAAGTACTAAGTTCATTTAGTAAGCAGCGAAGCGCGAGGGTCTGCCAGTTTTATATATTAGCATATGTGATTGTATATAAGGATCAGAATGAATTTATTTTAAAAGTCAAATTAATTCCAAATATCGACCCCAGATCAATCTCGGCGGTTCAAAACTGAGTTCGAAAAGAAGAATCAGTTTAAGATCGGTAAGGCGATAACCGGGATTGAAATGTTGAACACTGACGGGCTCAATTCAAGCAATTCAACCCATTATTAATGTTTTTTTGATTGAGTTGATCCAATAGATCGAGTTTTTGGTACAGTGAAGGACAATCCTTATAGACTTTAACAGATCACACAACTGTTGGTTTAATTAAGACAAAGAAAAACAAGTGAGAAAGTCGGTCCAGCGCGACTATAACATACTCTGTACCTCTGTACCTGAAGTAGTAGCTGAATGCTGGTGTTGCGATCATCTCTAATTCTCTCTCTCTCTCTCTAAGGGTGGGAGTGGGTGGGAGGAGGGTTGTTTACTTATTTGCTCATAACATGAGAACCGCTCATCCGATCATTTTGCTAATTACTAACTATCTCCAGACGGTACAAATTGTCTATCATTAAAACTGTAGGAGATATAAGGTTTTCTTCAAATTCCGGGGGCGGGAGGGGTCGTGGCAAAAATTGAAAATAAACTTGATCTGCCTGCAAGTATAAGAAGCATTTGTCCCATACGTGTCAAACCTCTATCTCTTACCATCTCTGAGATCTGTTTGTTCATGCGGACGGACGGACGGACGGACGGACAGACGGACGGACGGACAGACGGACATGGCTATATCGACTCGGCTGTTGATGCTGATCAAGATATATATATACTTTATATGGTCGGAAATGATTCCTTCTCCCTGTTACATACTTTTGCACAAACCTATTATACTCTACGTACCTTTGGTACAGAGTATTCAACTGAACACAAATGGAATGGCATCTCATCGCCCACTGCCATCACCATCGGTTGTTACAGCAAGTCAAAAATTCTACCTGTATTTCTTCGCTTTCGATCTTCAATTTATGGACATGTGATCTCGAAAGGGATTGAACTAATCACATTTGGAATGATACAAGTTCGAAAGGCATGGGCCAATCCTTGAAAGTCGAAAAGATTATTTCGAAGTAGAATATTTCGACTTTTTTTTCTATGTATGAATAAAATTATACTGAAGTCCGAATAAGTTCATCTTTAGTCTGGAAATTATAATGATCTGCCATGGGATGAAGTGAACAACGCTTCATTGTTTTAGGGATCACCAATATAATGATGGGTGGAGAATATGGCCACTGAATAACGCCTCAGTGTGGCCTAAACAAGATATGTCCTTCTAGCACTTGGCTACATTCACGGCTGCTCGAAGCCACAACTTGGAATGCATTTCGCGTTCGCCGACCCCAAATTGATCGTCTCGACACTTAACTTTAAAATTCACACAGGTTGATTGAAGACGCACGCAATTTAGTATACGCGTTGCGGAGATAGCCCCTTAGAAGAACTACTTAATCCAGTTAATATGACTGTATAAAGATTTCATTATTCCGGAGCTGAGAAACAGAATACAATTTTAAAGTCACCGAGGCGTTGTGCAGACCTGCATCCATATATGTGAAAGAGTCGCCGCAACTGCGGCCAGAACACTTTTATCGCTTGGCCATCGTGAAATTGGCCAGAAACAAATTCGTTCTAAGTCTACCGATATTAAGCTCATTCGTTGACAAAGTAATCCAGCATTTTATTGAACCGTAAGCAGCGGTTGTCTAACATTTTGTGCTCACTTAATGGGCGTGTTTTAAGAATATTTTGTGCTCTTAATATAAACGCAGAAAAAAAGCGGTTAATTTTTTCTTTTGTTATAAATTAACTTAAACAATTTTTTTCATAGTTAGTTTTCTCTCTGATTTCTTTTTAAAAATTTGTTTAATGCTTCTTCTCTAGGGATCGAGCTCAAAACTTCGCACTACTACTTTAACGCAAGAGTCGGCATCTCAACCAAAATGACTATCGACCTAACTTGAAACGATGCAGCGAGTTGCTATTAAGAGCTCTCTGGTTGCTGAGAGCTTTGCTGAAGCTTTGAATTGTATGAAGGGAGGCAAAGTCATAAGTTCGCGTCAGCGTGGACCCGTAGAGATATTTGTTCTTAAGCTGACGGAGAAGAAAGCTTAGAAACAGACGGACATGGCTAGATCAACTTAGCTTGTCATGGTGATCAAGAAAGTATGTACATACTTTATGTGGTCGGTGATGCTTCCTTCTATGCGTTACAAACATCTGGACAATTTTAATAATCCCTGATGCATCTCCATATCGGAAGTTATGGAGGCCATTGGCAACTTGAAAACTAATAAAGCGCCAGGGGATGACAGAATATCTGCTTAATTTTCTAAAAACGCGACTCCAAACTTCATAGAACTGCTAACACGCGCCTACAATATTATGTACAATCAAGGGACGTTTCCAGACTCCTTCAAGCGTAGCATTATATTCCCAATTTATAAAAAAGGAGACCCATCTAACGCCAGCAACTACAGGGGAATATCTTGCCTTAACGTCATGATGAAAATTCTAGCCGGAGTGCTACTTTCCCGGTTGACTGAATGGGTTAACAAGATGGATCTACTTAGTGAATTTCAGAATGGATTTCGAAAGGGCTATTCTACAGTCGATAGCATCTTTGTCCTAACGTCAATTGCTCAGTCTTTTCTTCAGTCCATGAAAAAGTTATATATATTTTTTATTGATTTTAAAGCAGCATTCGATACAGTGAATAGAAGAAGTCTGTTCTACAAACTCAGCAACATCGGGCTATCTACTAAAATGCTCAAGGGAATATTTCACCTGTACGAAAATAACACAGCATCGGTTTGGGACGGTTCCAGACTTTCTGATTGGTTGAACACTAACTGTGGAGTCAAGCAGGGCTGTATTCTAAGTCCACTTTTGTTCTCCCTTTATGTTGAATACATCACACTTGCCCTACCATGAGGGGTTACCTTTGCTGGACAACTGTTCAAAGTATTGATGTATGCCGACGATATGTGTCTTTTTGCCGATTTTCCGCAAATGCTTTAAGAAATGATTAGTAAGCTACACGAATATTGTAGAGAATGGTGCCTTCAAATTAACACGGAGAAATCAAAATTCATGATAATTAGAAAGGGTGGCGGGCGTTACTCACGACTAGAAGACTGGACGATAGACGGTGTTAGGCCAATGAAAAGGCCAAGAGCTTTAAATATCTAGGAGTACTTGTGACACACAATATGTCATTTAAGGCTTACCTCCGCGAGAATCTGAAAGATGCAAAAGTGGCCATAAACGCGTCATGGAAAACACTGCTTAGTAGGAAAAACGTCAAACCAAGCACAAAATACGCAGTCTTCCAAGCGGCAGTACGCTCAATCCTGTGCTATGGTTCGCAAGTATTATCTTATCGCAAGGGAGCCTCCCTTCAACTTCTCCAAATTATGCAATATTAATTGAAACTGGTCTGCCCTCTCTGTACACGTACACACTGCATACTTACTTTAATTACGTAAGCAAAATAATGAATATGGATGGTTTAAGACTGCCGAAGATCATAGCTAGACAACTTCAAGGCGAAAGATCCCAGTTCTTTGAAATATGGTCTAACATCTCAAACGAGTGCTGCGTCAGTATCGACTTTGAAAACCATCTACTGTGGCAGCAATCCCACGCACAAATCATTGCCAAAATCTGTGAAGTTGAAAGGGACGGTTTTATTGCGCAGCAAAAAGGAGCACAGTAAGGACTCTGTATAAATCACTGGACCTCAACCTCGGATCGAAAAACTACTGCGATGGCAGTCTAGGTGGGGAGAGGATAAGCGCTATCTTCAGGACAAGATGTGAAACTCTTTGCCTTAATTTTCAACCTCACAGGAGTAACACTCAGCAGGATTTTACCCTCTGTAATATGTGTGCCAAGGAAGATGTGACTCACTTTGTTGGAATCTGCCCCATCTTAAAGGAGTTACGTATGTTGCACTTTCAGCGTCTATCCCTATCTGAAAACGAACTCAACGCTTTGCATAATGGAGAAAACTGGATAGCCATTGCAGCTTTCATCAAAGACACTTTGCAATACCGCAACAGCATCATAAGCGAAATGTTCTAGATTCCACCTACCTATAACAGGCATCAATTAGCAGCTACATTATGCCAATTTCAACGGACGGTTTTTATACAACCATGTTGAAAACAAAAAGGAGTAAAAGACTGAGAAAACTTTTTGTTTATTAATTAACTTCCTTTAACAATTGTAATCAGGTTAGCCAGCTATAGTTTAAGATTTACTTGAAACATATAATAAATAAAAAACTACTACTACTATAATGTATACCGAAAAACGATATAGCACTGTGGATCAGGGTTTGTTAACAAGAGCTACTACAAGTGAGAGTGTATTGGTGTGCGAAAATAAAGCGACGCAGATTAGACCTCGGGTCAGCGACTGAAAAGCTGTTTACTCTTTACGCTCAAGTCTCGGCATGCGTTCGAATCGTGTAGCGAAATGTGTTCGGCCAACAGCGACTAAGCTCGTAGATTAGCTCTCGATTCTGTGAGCACCATTGGGCACATTTTTCTTGTCCTCTGAAAAGCTTTTCCTTTTTGCTTATTTTCTGGTAGTTAAACTCGTTAACACTGTACTCGTTTGAGACGAGCAAGAAATGTATAATTAGTTAATTAAAAAATTTCCAGGATATTCAGATATTTTAAAAGTTGTGTTTCCTTATTGGGTTAATACGAAAGTGCTTCCTTGAATCGATCAACAGTCACTTTTGTTTGAAATTGCAAACTGAATAAAATTCAATCAATTTGGGTACTACAAAGTGTCTAAACTTTTTAGTCCGAAAACTTTTTTCCACTATATGCTTTAATTTAGCCAACAGTTTTTCTTTTTGTACTACGCCTTCAGGCTATTCTTCACTTTAACCTCCTCTGCTCTGTTGCATGCAACAGCAACACAATTTTGCAATTGATTTTCACTTGAGGCCAACTTGAAGTACAACTTGAAGTCCGAAGTTCTTCTTCAAACAAATACCTATTTGCATTTGGCAACAATTGTAGGGCACATGAGTGTGTGTGTGTGCGTGTGCGTACACCAACACAACAATGCCTCGGGTCCAGGCGAAAGTAATTTTCTTAAGTAAATTCCAAATCATAAGACGGCAAGCCTTTCACTTCGACTTCGTCTAAATTTCCATCATCAGCCTCTAGTTTTTTATGGTGTATTTGCCACACGCGTACATTCCTGGGGGGGAGGAACGAAAGTTCAGCTGTTTATGGACTTACTGACTGATTGACTGAACTCAACTGAGCTGACGGAGCTCTTTAGTATGCCGCTCGTGTAGGCGCTGTAGTGGTTGCTCCTTCTTCCAACGAGAAGTTGCCTCGTTTTTCAAATTTGAATTTACTGCGCTGGCCGATTGACTCAGATCCAGAGTCAGCCATGCACAGCGCGTCCACTCGCAGCGCATTCATTTCTCTGTGCTCACTCGTTCATTCATTTAGCCGCTAATCAAACAAAATTGAGGCATGCATTAGTTCAGTTCTCCGCACGCATCACGAACCATCCATGGCACAGTGGAACCAGAACAACAAATGAGGACTCGTTGACTTTCACTCTCAGCTGGGCCGGATGGTGTCCACTGTCGGAGCCAGCTAGCATTGGCAACGAGAGGACAATGGGACACGCGCTGCACGTTAATGGCCGCTGTCACGCCTCCACTTTCCGCCTTTTCCTACATACCTCCCCCCCAAAACCCCCTCAGCGTGGACTCCATGGCCGTTTAAGGGCCGCACACGTACGCAAATAATGTCGCTTTTGGTTTGGTGATGTCGAAGAAGGGGCAAATAGGGGAAGGGGGCAGAGCGGTTGTCGGTTTGGTAACTTTTCGCCAACTGGAACGTGATTTGCCACAAACAAATAATTTTGTATGACCAACTAGTTGGTTTGAGGAGATGTCGAGAGATGAGAACGGGTGGATGTTGAATGGGAATTAAAGGTGTGTGGGCTTACTGCATGTACTGCAGAGATCAGGCAGAGATCACGGGATGGGAAATCAATACTTATTCTGGGTTATGCCTGTTTTTGCTCTTTAAGCCACATAGGCAGGCCACAAATTTGAACGTGAGATTCTACCACGATCCTTACGGAGCTATGCCATACTCAAAAGACACAATATCGAAAACCATAGTCTAAATTAGTGATTAGGAAACATCCCATCAGCGGAGTTTGCTTGAAGCACATGCTGCTTAGCTGTTGCTGCCTCGTTTAATATTCATATTTGTAAGAGGCCGGAGTTTCACTTCTTATCTTTTATTCTTGTTGCAGTTCTTTCCCTTTCGGCCAACTCTTTTGAATTTAATGCCTTGCCTTCTCCATCCTCCCTCTCATTGTTATCCTTGTTGTTTTGTTTGGCAACATTTGCACAACTCACTTAAACGGCGTTTGGCAACGCTTAATGGTATGCCACACGCCTCTCGCCTCCTCGCTGCCTTCAAAACGCCCACGTTAAATGCGCAAATAATGAGTAAAATAAATAGTTGCATAAAATATTTGTAAATTGCCTGCAAAGTTTTTGCGCGTTTCTCGCTCAAAACTTTCATAGTTTCATATTCATTGGGCAAGGAGAAGGACGACAGCTAGGCAGCAGGATGTACGTCACGCTGTGTTGCTTGTCTAGGCAGTGAAAAGCATAAAAGTTAATTGGCAAGCGTCAAGAGACTGTTGCATTGTGTGTGTGTGTATGTGTGTGCCATTTATTTGTATAAACAAGAGTATATAATTTTTTCCACTGTTTATTTGGCCATTAAGCCAAGTCAACGTTGTCAAAATCGTCGTCTAGACGCGATTTCATTATAAAAGCATAGGGCGGAGCCACGCCCTGCAGCTCGCAAAAATTTTTAATTGAAAATAAAGAGTTTAAGCAAACATTAAAAATCACACATACGCCACGTTGGCCTCCCCACATCTCATTTTCGCCTTGACTGGGTTAATGGCTTCATTTCGGTGTGTTTGAGTGTGTGTGCCGCTGACAGCTTGCCTGACAGTCGACAGCCGTCAGCCAGCAACAACAACGACCGCAGAATGTCATTTTAATAGACTAAACAAAAGGCTCAAATAAAAATTAACAACATTCGCGACTCACAAGCAACAGGGGTAAGGCGGAAGCACAGAGGGCCAGAAAGTGGGAGAGCGGGAAAGCGGGTGAGTGAGTGAGTGAGGCGTGGCCATGGGTTTTTATGACAATCACTTTCATGCCATTAAATTTTCACTCGCTCTCCCAGTCGCTCCGTGTCATTTCAAGACTTTCGCTTTTGTTGTTTTCACACAACAAGTGGCAATTTGATTAATTTATGAGACAGCCAAGCCCCTTAGTGGGCCACATCAAAGCGGCTTCATTGAGAAGCCGTGCGCCATTATTAAGGAAGGCAATTTGATTTAACAATTCATTTTCACACCCAAACTGTATGCTTCAAATTTAACAGCTATACCTTCCGCCGGAGGTGTACACTTTTGGCGAACTAATCCCCCTTGGAGAGGCCAACAAAAAGAGATCCCCTTAATATTCAAAATATCCACTTTAAGGTGTAATACATTTCGCTTGTCGTTTGAGTCGTTTCTGTTTTTCATAACATAACGATTTTCAGTTTTTTTTATCAGTCAGCTTTTGTGCGATTGAATATCTGGCTCCAAGTTGGCAGCGCCAATTAGATCGCCAGTTTTTTGTCTTCAATTATTTAAGCTGAAATGAAATTCTCATGAACACTGACTTCACTTTGATCTTTTCTTGTCGTGACAAGTGTAAGTGGCGTTGCACAAGATTTGTAAAATTTTCGTAAATAATACAAGAGAGAGCCTTTCGCAAAATTGCAAGCTGTGTGAACGAGTTTTTTATACATAGAAATCGGCCATTGGTTCAGGCATTCCGTTGGAGAAAATCAAAACTTCTGGTAAAGAGAATGCATACACTCAAAAAAATAGAAGAACGATTCGGTCTTAAACAAATGCTCTTGATTTTATCCTGTTTCAGTGTAGAATTTTTTAAGAATGATTCGCTCTTGGAAATGCTTACTTTGAGTACGAATCGTTTTTACATTCTAAATTGACCGATATCCATAAAATAGAAATAAAACTACTTATGTAAGAAAAAAAAAGCTTTAAATTAAGATCATTTCGCTTTTTATTCGAAATTGACCTTTAGAAATTCAAATACATAATTTTAAGAATTATGCTCTTGGAATCGAGATAAATTCGTTCTCTGTTTGGTTTTAAGAGAAAAGGCGAGAGAGGGGTAGCAAACTAAGAGCTGAACGCGCTCTCACTGAGAGCGACCGCTTACATATACAAACATCGTATATTCTTAAATATGATTTGGACGAGAGGTATTGCTGATGCCAAATAGCCGAGTGAGCTAACGCGCCGTCGCACGATGCGTCGTCCATGTGTTCAGTCTTAGAGGTCTCGAGTTCAAGTCCCAGTAAAGTAAGTAAAAAACAAGTGAGAAAGTCGGTCAAGCCCGACTATAACATACTCTGAATCTGGAGTAGAAGCTGAATGCAATGCTGGTGCTGCGCTCATCTCTAAGTCTCTTTCTCTTCCTCTCTCTCTCTCACTCTCTCCCTCTCTCTCTCTCTCTCTCTTCAAGGTTGTGCGGTGTTAGTTGTAATAGGATGAGAGGGTGTGGGGGAGGGTGATTTACTTTTTTGCTCATAACTTGAGAGCCGCTTATCCGATCTTTATTATTTCTTCGGCAAATCGATACATTTTGCTCATTACTAAATATCTCTGGAAGGTACGAATCGTCTATATACAAAACTGTAGGAGATATAACGTTTTTTCTAAATTGCGGCGGCGGGAGGGGGCGTATAAGAAGCATTTGTCCCATACATGTCAAACCTCTATCTCTTACCATCTCCGAGATCTGTTTGTTCATACGGACGGACGGACAGACAGACGGACGGATCAAAAATTTTATGATTTTTAAAACCGCTCTTGAGTCAAGAAATTTCGTTCTTAGATCAAAAGTTTTCTGGCTTATTAAAGTATTAACACTGAAACTGAATAGAAATTCGTCCCAGAGTGGTCCCGGAATCGAGGATTGATCGCATCTGTGATGTGAGAACTTCCGCCAAGTTGCTGGTGGCTATACCAGACCCCTGGCCTTGCCTTATGTCCCGCACATGACTTCTGACGCGTGCACTGAAAAAAAAAATCATTCCATTCCGAGATTTCCGGGATCAATTCATGCCAAAAGGGTACTTAAAATGGATTGATCCTGGAAAGTCAGAAACCATTCCCGACAGGAATAATTTAGGTACGGACATTTTTTTACGCTTTGATCCCGGATTTCGCCCGTCCGTACTTAAACTGATCTCTCTTTTCGAACATAACATAGTCCCTTTCGAGAAACATTCTTGCTCACTACAGAATGAGTTTTGCCCGATATGCGAACTCAACTTTGTTCCATTCGAGATAACATTCTAGTTCGGTAGAGAATGATTTGTTCACGATATCCGAACTCCACTTTGTTCCATAAGAGATTACATTCTAGTCCGGTAGGGATTGATTTTATATATATTTTTTTATTATATATACATATTTTTTGATACCAAAAGATTAAGCAATTAACAGAAGGTTTCAAGCCCAGAGTCGCACAATGCAAAGACGAACAGGGGAATCTGGTCACAGATCCGCAAGTGGCGCTTAACAAATGGAGAAGTTACTTTTCCAACCTACTGGGAGGCGATGACGAACATGATGCCGCCTCTAGAGAAGTAACGATGCCACCAATCGACAACATTGAGATAGACCCCCCCGACCCAACAGGGAAGTCTGTTTAGCCATACGAAGGCTAAAGAACAACAAGTCGCCAGGCGCTGATGAGTTGCCCGCTGAATTGTTACTGACGCGTTACTGACGATTGGAATCTAAGTGTTCTCTGTCCAATCTTCAAAAAAGGGGACCCTGCAGTTTGCGCCAACTACCGCGGGATCAGTCTCCTCCCCATCGCATATAAGGTTCTGTCCCGCATTATTTGTGAACGTCTAAAGCCGCTTGTTGATACACTGATTGGACCTTATCAGTGTGGCTTTAGACCTGGTAAGTCCACCACAGACCAGATATTCACATTGCGCCAAATTCTGGAGAAGACCTATGAGAGAAACATCGAAAATCACCATCTTTTTATCGATTACAAAGCCGCTTTCGACACGCCGATAAGGTCAAGGTTTTTCGAAGCCTTGTCTACTTTAGGTATTCCAGCAAAGTACGTTCGACTTTGCATGATGACGTTGAGAAGCACTCAAAGCTCCGTCAAAATAGGAACGAACCTCTCCGAGCCTTTTGATACCAAAAGAGGTTTTAGGCAGGGGTGACACCTTATCGTGTGACTTCTTTAATCTGCTGATGGAGTATATACTGCGCCAGTGCCCAAATGCCAACAGATCGGGCACCATCTTTAATAAAGATGTAATGCTACTCGCATATGCCGATGATATTGACATTATCGGCAAAAACCGAACAGGCAGTAAGCAATGCGTTTTCAGAGATTGAGAAGCAGTCGGAGCTAATGGGTTTAGCGGTAAACGAGGACAAGACGAAGTACCTAGTGTCCTCGAAACAGAAGTACACACAAATTGGGCAATCTGTTGCAATGGGGAGAGTACAACTTTAAAGTTGTAGAGGACTTTGTCTACCTTGGAACGATGATAACCGGCGACAACAACATCAGCCTGGAAATTCGAAGAAGAATCACGCTCGCAAACCGATGCTATTACGGGCTAGGTAGGGAGCTCAAGAGCAGAAACCTCAAGCGAAGAACAAAAATAGCGCTATATAAGTCGCTTATCATCCCAGTCCTGCAATACGGCGCAGAAGCATGGGCAATATCATCAGCGGATGAGGCGGCGATTGGCGTTTTCGAGCGAAAGATTCTTCGCAGGATTTATGGACCTTTGAAAGTTGGCGAGGACTGGTCAAGCGCATAAAGCAACAGCGGCCGCGCTGGCTGGGACATGTTACCCGTATGGATGATCAAGCTCCAGCAAAAATGGTCTACAAGAGGAATGCGAAAGAACTGGGACAAGGCAAGGTGGGACGACCACCTCTAAGGTGGGACGACCAGGTGCGGAAAGACATTTCTGAGCTTGGCGTGAAAAACTTTTGCCAGCTCGCACGGAGCAGAAGCGACTGGCGGACATTAGTTGCAGCGGCCGAGACCGTCAAACGGTTGTGATGCAAGCATCGGGCCAATAAAGAAGAAGAAGAAGACATATTTTTTGATGTTTTCTTACAGGCAACAAAGAAAAAAAAATTCCGCTAAAATACTCGTTCTCGCATAGACGGGTTTCCAGTTTTGATTAAGCAGAAATCGAATCGTCATATTCAAGCTGCAAGTAGAAACAAATTTAAGATAAAATTGGTAAATTATTTAGAAAGCTTTAAATGTCTAGAAGTTCCGAACAATTAATCTATATATGGCGTATTTCAAATTGTGGCTTGGCTTTCGGCAAACACACAAAAAAAAACATTCTTGATCTGGCTGCCATTTTGATACACATATAAAAATCTACTCACTTCAGTCTAATTTCACAAGGTCAGCTTCTATCTAAGATCCATGCAAGTAGGCAAGGAATCGCTTCTTTTAGGTCTCCAGTTGTGATAAGCTTTAAGTCTTCAAATTTACTACCCGCATCTGTAAATAATAAAAATATTGTTAGAGAACATTTACTTTCTTGACATACAGTGCACAGTGTGCATTGCACACATACAGTCACGAAAATGAAAATACTACATGTGCACATGCACACACACATACATACATATTATATGGGAATTTAAGGCGGGCAAAGCACTATTTCACTATTTTCTCACTGTTTTCATTTCTTTTACAATCTAAATGCTTCTTGCAAGCATCACATAAAGAATGATGCAAAGCCCAAAAGCGCTTGACGCTGCAGGCAAATCGCAGATCGAACAACGATAGAAGAAGCGAAGAGAGCAGATTTGCTTTTGCTCTCAGGGTTTTCGCTATCTCACTCTCTCATTTGGCGGTTAAATACGATTCGTAACAAATACAATCCTTTTTGGAATAAAATATGCCCACTCGAACTTAAAAATTTATTCCTACTGTCGGAATCAAATCACACTTTTTAAGCTAGAAAAATTTCCGGCATTTTTTTTTCTGTGTGGACATAGGTTTTGTCGCTGACCAGACATCGTTCCATTTTCGCACCAATTAAGCTTAACCTAAGCGGCCCATAATAGTCCCGCAATCACTGCGAGAGCTTAAAGGCCACCTTACACAAAGCTGACTTGTTCTGCTACCATATGGTGCCTTGAAGTTATAGATCATCCATCGCTCTATAGTGGACTCTGTCCTAAGGTTACGACCACAAGCTGTCCAGCATATTGATATTTTTTTGGTGTCGTCCATCTAAATCAAAGACCGACTATGCATACTCTTGAGTGGAACAGAGTTTAGTTATTTTGTTGAAAAAAGTGATTTAATACAAAATTCTTATCTAATCCGAGAACACGAGCCGCATACCTGTTTAGCCAAACAGAGAATTCATGCATATGGTCAAAGGCAAGTAATAAGAAATGAATATGAACTAATTTATATAAATTTACAGTGTTATTCGGCATACCTCTTTTTCTGCATTACCTAATCATGATTTTTCCAGTACCGACCTACACAACGAAATATCTTTCTGCGTGGGAGGAAAACCTTGCCGTAAGTGATTTGCTTTAATTAACTTTGGACTTGCTTAAAGAAATTGCTTAACTAAGCATAAGAGTATGATGAGGATCAAATCTCAATCCGTCTAATTTGAATTAAATTGCCATTCACATTCAATTTACAAAATTCAAATTTGCAATCCTAGGATGTACTTTCTTTAAATTCCGTTTAAAAATTTAAATCGTATTGCCTTGTTTTAGGGTATGTTGATATTGGGGGAAACCTTGCAGCAGCTTATTGAAATAGGGTATGAAGCAAGAAGGTTTGTTGGAGAAATCCCTTTTTGTGGTCAGTCTTGTGAAATCATAACCAACAAAGCCTTGTGGATTCATTTCAACTTCTTATTTCTGTCCTGTCAAAATATTGTAGCGTAACTATCAAACTCCCGTCTAGCCTTTTCCTATTCCCAGTCAAGCTAAAGCACGCAAATATTTTTATATATTTTTTTATAATACTTCCTGAGCTCCCCCTGCCGACCAGAGAAACAAGCCGAAACGAGCGCGCGCTCTGCCAAAAGTTAGCTCTATCATCTCTATCAATTATACACGTTGCATGCCACAAAGATCCATTTTAAGATTTATTTTAATATCCTTTTCACATTTTTCAGCTCCTTGGGATGAAGAATAAAGATCAAAGAAATATATTTTTATTAAGCGAAAATAAATCCACTTCGAGAATACTCAATGGATTTTAAAAAAGGAAAGTTAACTATCCAGTCCAAATGTATACCGAAAATATCCTGAGGATCACTAAAAACTATTCTGTTTCCTGTTATTCAGTGGGATTTGGCTCGTCTTGGAACACTGGGACGATCTTATAAACGTCTTTTAAAGCACCGCGATCAAAAACGGGCAACGCAACGGGCAATTGGTTGTCCATTATGGGCCAGACAACAACGAAATCAACGTTGACGGGCACGGCCGCCAGTTTCGACCCACGGGACATACAAAAGTTGTTGTTGATTTGCACTTTTGTTGAAATTGTTTGTGTATATCGCACTGGAAAGTGCCTACGGGCGCCTCGGGACTAAATTGCTCACTGACATCATAAAAAACTCCCAGCTACAAGAGTTGCAATGTTCCCCCCACCCCACCCTCAACCCCCCGTTCATCCCATAAAATATGCGCCATGTTTGGCTGTTGTAAAAGCTGGCAACAGTTTACAATTACCGAAGCGCCTGCTCGTGCTCAGAGAGTGGACGATTAATTGCTGAGGCTGCGCCTAAATGTATGCAATGCAGACCGACCAGGCAAGGATATACACCACATTGGAGAGGGTTCCCCCCACCGACACATCCTGTCGCACTAAAAATGCTGTTAAGTTTTCAATTTGCATAAATGTGAGCCAAAGGGAGCGCGGCCAGCGGGTAAAGCAAACGGGTGGACGTCGCCATTTTGTTTGTTGCTGGCACACGGTGAAATTTATTACTTCCACACTCACACACGCACACACACACGCACGCACACACACACAACACACGTTTGAGCAACAGAGACGGACATTGCTGGCGAGCGCCTCAGTATAAAAATTCAAAAACAAACCTAAACCCACTTTTATGACGCGCACATGCCCCACTAGGTGTACCCATCTTAATTTCACTCATAATTACCTAGCCTAATGATGGATTAGACAGAGAGCGGCAGGCGGCGGGAGAAAGAGATGCCAGACAGGTCCCCAAAAACATATTTTCCAAGCCCATCACGTACTTGCATTGTTATCGTTTTTATTATTGCCGCTTTTACGTGTTGAATGAGGCCACTTCGTCCGGCCACGCCCCCTCCCCCTCACGACCCCATGTGTCTATTTGTGGGATTAAAACCTTATTGTGGTGGTTGTTGTTGCAATTCCTCTGGCTTTTTATTTTGTTGCGTTGTTTTACATCCTTCATAATCTAAAGCTCTAAAGTCAATTTTTGTATAATTCCTACAGGGCGAGAGACAGAGGGCAGACAGGGCAGGAGCAACATGTGAATTCGATGAGACGAATTGGCATACCAAAAAAAAAAAGGAATGGCAAAAAAGAGAAAAGCAAAACATGTCACAGAATTTTGAACGATTTTGACAGGTCAACCCAATCCACATTTCAAAATGAAAACAAAAAACATATCAAGTCGTAGACAGGGCTTAAAAATCAATAGAATTTGGTTAAAGCAAAATGGGGAGCAAGTGTTTTGAGCTGAAAGAGGATTAAACTGCGCAAGCGGCATGTGATAGATTACAAATTGAAATTTAGTGCAGCGTTTAAAGTGTTTCAGATGGAAAAACTAACTTTTCTCAACAGCTTGATCCTGGGAATCGAGTTTTTAATTCTGCATTGGCACATTATGCTTTTATTGGAAAATTTTGGAAACGTAGTAGAAGGCGTTTAGGAATTTTAAACCTGTACGCGACTTTAGGTTTGTAAATTCAAAGTTACGGAACAATTATTTATAAACATGCATATCTTACGTAGCTTCCGGATCAAAGTCTAAAATCTTCGGTAGGAATAACTTGAAAAATACTCATCTGGGTGGGTCAAATGATCCTACTTACATTTCCGATTTGCCACTTTCGTCATCATAAGGCTCAACAACAAAAATTGTTCAAGCCGGGAAGGAAAGATGAGGAAGGTAAAGATTTGATGCCTAACCAAATAATGAGTCAACTGCTTCTTGGGAAAAGGCAATATACAAGGATGGCGTCATACACAAGGTAAAGTCATAAGAAAGCTTTGTGAAGATGAGCGTGAACATTTTATAAGCCGAGCTAGACAGAGCACTGAAAAAGGTCCACATATGAAAAGCTCACTCCATTCCTGAATCAATCAAACTATTACCAAAATGCAAAATAATCGCATTAATCTTTAGGCCACACAGAATGGGCTGAAATAAAACCTGCTGCCTGTGTAATACGAGCGAGCAGGAAAATGAAGAACATATCGGAGACAAACTACGCTAGTTTACAAAAATAAAAAAAATAAATGACCCAATTTAACTGAAATATTTTTTTAGAATAGTTTGGAATGGTGATCTCAAAAATCGATTTCGATTTTGAAAAATTAATTTTTTTTTCAATATGTTTTAGTAGGTGCTCTTACATTTTAAGCAATATCTCGCTTCATAATTGTCAGATAAAGTCAAGCGAGATATTAATTGAAAGGTAATTGAGCTATCAATAATCGCGTAGAGCATTGTTTTTAAATCGGTTTAGCAGTTTGAATTTGACGACCAAAATATTTAAAAAAAGGAGTGAGTGTCGCTAGCACTCACGAGTCTTTGATGTGAAACAGGATGCCTAGCTTAAGAGCTTATGTTCAAATTACAAGCTCTCTCAATGGTCTATATGTAAATGAGCAAGGGCACTCTTTCGAAAGAAGAAAATTAACGGGGAGTAGAAATACCAGAAACAAGATCACTTGCTGCAGTGTTTAAGGAAGATTATTCTGCTAACATACCACCAAGGTGAAATCCAATATCCCAATCATTTCCATCCCAGATCCCTGCCAGATCTCTTCAGGATACTACCCAGATACCACACAAATCCCAGCTGGATCCGACACAGATTCCACCCAGATCCTACTAGGATCCATCCCAAAACCCATCTAGATCATATAAAGGTCTTACCCAGATTCAACCAAGATCCCATCCTGAACCCGCCCAGAACCCAACCAGATCCCACCCAGTTCCCATCCAAATCCCAACCAATTCTCATCCAGATACCACCCATATCCCACCCCGATCTCACTCAGAACCCTTCCAGATCCCGTTGAGATCCCACCCAGATCCCATCCAGAACGCAACCAGATCCCGACCAGATCCCTTCCAGATCCCATCCACATCCCTCCCAGATCCCACCCAGACCCTTTCAGATCCCAACCAGCTCCCGCCCAGATCCCACCCAGATCCCACCAAGATAACACCCTGGTCCCACTCAAATCCTACCTAGATTCCTTCCAGATTCCACCCAGATCTCTTCCAGATCCCACCCAGATCCATTCCAGATCCCATCCAGATCCCTTTCTGATCCCGCCCGAATCCCAACCAGATCCCACCAAGATCCCACCCTGGTCCCACCCAGATCCTACCCAGATTCCTTCCAGATTCCACCCAGATCCTTTCCAGATCCCACCGAGATCCCAGATCCCGCCGAGATCCCACCCAGATCCCAGCTATATCCCTGTCAAATCCTACCCAGATCCCATCCAGATCTCACCCCGATACCACCCAGATCGCGCCCATATAAGACTCCACCCAAACCCCCTCAAATACCACCAGATCCCACTAAGATCCCACCAAGATCTCACCCAGATCTTTCCCAGAACCCACCCAGTTGCCCCTTTTCAGCATCTTTCCTACCTCTTCGCTTTCCTCTCCGACCATTCTCTTGTGTTTGTGTGTGTGTATTTGTCGGGAAACTCCGCAAAACAACAACACAAAATATGAACGACGTCAGCGTCACGTGACGCTGAAATCAAATTTTACTCCTACTAAAATTGTCCGTACCAAAATTAAAGATGTTTCACATCAAAAATTAATATATTTCAAAAGTGTTTCTTAGCATCATTTCGATAGATTCGAAGCCGTGTCAATTTGTAGAAAGTTTTTTTTTATCGATCACTTTTGATTTCGCCATGTAAATTTACACGCCATTTTGAAGATACTTCAAAATAAAAACGAGCAGAGCTTTAAGTCGCAAACTTGTAGCATGCAACGTACAAAGGTATACGCGGCAAATATGTAGAGCAGATGTGGGTGTAGGAGCGTATACGGAGCACGCGCTAGCTTCCGGCTTGTTCTGGTCGGCAACGGGGGGGTGCGACAGGAGAAAACCGCTGCTCTCTACGAGCTCTCGTTAAAGTTAATTTCTAATTTTGATTCGCGTGCTAATAGTTCAGTTTCAGAGGGCTATCATTATCTTGACCCTACGTCTAGGATTCTTACTCAAAGGACAAAGACAAAGAGAGAAAAATAGATAAGGAGAGAAAGAGAGAGAGAGCAATATTAGAGGGAGATTTAGATAAAGTTAAAATAGATATAGAAATAGAAATCTCGAATACTGCGAGGGAAAGTTAACAGACACTGGATGGCATTTCTGGATGTGCAGGCTAGCGCGTTCAGGTGTTATGCATCGCTAGCTATCCCCACCCAACCATGGTCGTCAGGTTGCATGAGTTTAAAAACGACCCCTTAATTATCCACGAATGATCATCACATTGGGTTACTAGGGCGAGGCATGGCTTCCAAAAATTAACAATTTAATTCATCTTCAAAGCTCTAATATTTATTCACAATTAATTTTAAGTTAACTCCTAATTTCATGATTATTTGCTCAAAATAAATTTTTATCCAAAGAATTGTTCAAGAATTATAGTAAACCGATTAGCTAAAACATTAATAATATAAGGGCCGTGTAAAATGTAGATAATATAAGTATAAACTAAAGTAGATAATGTATGTAAATAAATTTCGCTCAGCATGTAGATTAAACAATAAAACGCATATATGTTGCGAGTGAACAGCTCCTTGTATAGAAGCTGACTGTTTTTTAATATGTTGGTACTTTCTCTTTTATACATTTTTTGGTTTTACCCCAAGCAGAGAAATGCCTTATTACTAACAGATGTGTCCTCGCTTGGGGGTTGTTTTAATTTTTAGGTTCTAGTTTCTATTTTTGTGCGCCTCGGCTTGAGGCGGCCGCAGGTAGCGGTCTTTTAAATGCACTGTTCAAATATCTTTGAACATAGATAATACTGGCCTATGTATATAATAAACGTACAAAAAAATTCAATTATTTAGGCCAGAAAAATTAATCATTAAAATTCAATAATGTAGTTGTAAATGCTTGAGTATGTGATATGGAAGTTTCTTTCAGTGTATTCAATCATATTTCTTATTTATTCTTATGTTTTCTTTTTAACGTTATTTGAAGGCAAAAAAGACAACAAAAAAAATTTAATTAGAGAACAGCAATGTCATTATAGCGATTGCGCCAACAACAAACACATTTCTTTTCTTTTCATGTATGTGCCAATATCCATAGTTAGATCAGCAATCGATCGCTGCTTAAGCAGAGTCTTTGCTTATCAGTGGATGGGACACGACAAAGCGAGGCAAATAAGAATCAAAACAAATAGCTGGAAAACTGCCATAATAGCATTGTGCACTTACCACTATCCAATTCCCACGCTGAAAGTACTTTCGCTGGAGGTACTGGAACGTAGCTTGAAGGTTTAACATTATATTATTGTTCGCAATTGTTGATGGCCAACTCGCCACGCATTCTCAGCCACAATTTTAACTCATTTTGAGTTCTACTCTTGAATTTTGATTTGGCTTTGTTTCGCTTTGCTATATGTTTTTCACTTGTTGGTTGTTGGAAGGTCAGTCGCAATAAAAAGAAATTTACTTGATCGCAAAGTTGTTATCTCCACTTCACTTCCATTTTCACATTCGCCTCAATTCAAATATCTCTTTTTTCTTTCAAGCATACATATAGTATAGCAAAATAAACCAAAAAAAATTCTATTAATAAATCTGCTGCATTTCGGCTTCACTACTCGCGAGACTTCGGACACCTTATGGACAGGCCATCCAACCTGTGGTCATGCGCTCCAGGCAATCGCGTCTGAGAGACTAGAACAGCGTGGTGATGGAAACAAAAACGAAGTGGCCTGAGCTTGCACTTGTACTCCTCAATGTGGAAAGCTTGAAGTGAAGCTTTATGCGTTTGGGTAGGAATGGCTGATCAGCCTCGAGCCGTCACCAAGACGTTGGGGGAGGTTAGCTGCGCTAACCCCAAGGGCCCTCCCCTTTTATATTCGGGGATTGGCACGTTTCTATCGGTGAACTCCAAGTGCCGATCGAACACAAAAAAGAATATAAAAATTGAGCGTCGCCTTTTGTTTAATGCTTCGTTTTGTAGGTTTCTCGTTGGATAATGAAGCTGTGCTTTTAACAAGCTTTGGCTATTTGCTAGCGAAAAAAAATTGCACTTTAACTTTGCACTGTTCACTTTTTTTTTTTTTTTTTTCTGGAGCTGCTGGACGATGGTGTGTTCGCACTGACTGTTCAAATAGAAGAGACGGAAGCGGAATTAGGCCAAAGCCACCTAACCTTAAGCCGGAAATGCAAGAGCAAGAAATTGACATCCAGCTGTCACCTGTCACTAACTATCGAGTTATTTGCGAAACACCTCTGCCTAATATCGATATAAAATTTAGTATTTTTATTTGACTTATAATTTGGCAAAAAATATACTCTAAACTTAATTTAATTGCAAGAATTTCATCTATATGTTTCTGTATGTTATTTTCTTTCGCTAACTTACTGCAATTTTTATTTCTAATTCTAGTTTCTATCTCTAACTTCTAGACTATTAACCAAAAGTGTGGTCTGCTTTTGAGCTTGAACTCTTATTTTCTTTTCTTAATTTTCTTTGAACCAAGCGCCACTACAAACTTCAGCGTGTAAGCACGGACTTAATCGTAGTGTGACCAGGTATAATTTTTAGTTTTAGCTTAAATAAACTAAGGGGCTTAAACACAGGGCCAATAGACCTCGAAAGGTTTCAGCTAGACCAGCTCAAGCCATTCTTCAGGGATATATTGTGGTACCAGAGGGTCCACTCTTGGTAAAGAGAATTGAAACTGAGTCCAACTCCTTCCGCCCACTTACGAATCTCTTTTCCTTTGTTTTATTACGAAGCTGAGGATAGATGGATCTTTGGATTATTTCAAAGCCTCTTCTGTCCCTTCTGTGTTACACAGTAGAGATGATTCGCTCCTCTTTAAACTCTTCCTCCTTAGACCGTCTAGAACTCTGTTGAGGCCCCTTATTCGGCAAGAAAGGCAATTAAGAGCTTGTACTCTTTCGAAATAAACCTCGATCTGTCGCATCCATTTCCATTTCTATTGTTATCCAATGACATTTAGAGATAAGTCAGCCCATTTACCTTATTTCAATAAAGTTTCCATCTCTTTCTTGCAGGCTCTTTGACTCTCTCTCTCCTTGCCAGCTGCTGCTCGGCTTGATTGTGTTCCTCAACTCTCGAGGAAGCGAACTTAAAAAGTTACTTTGGCTTAGGGCGGCTTAAAAGCGCCGGCTGGCATGTGTGTGGCCCGATGGGCAGGGCAGGGCAGGAGCGGTCGGAAGATTGGACATGCCTTTGCTGTTGCTGTTCCCATTCACTTTAATATTTTAATAAGTTATTTATTAGAAAGTTTTCACTGCCAAGAAGCTGAACTGTTGTTCCAACGCATTTGGCGCAAACTTTTCTCCCAGTTTTGTCAACACTTGGAGCTTAACGCCCGGCGATTGCCTCTCCCGCTCGCACTCATTATGCTCGTTGTCTGTCCCTTTCTGGTTTACTACATTATGACGGATTTTATCAGGATGTAAGTTTTTTTTCTGCCTTGTTGATTTTGCGCATGAAAAAAAACGAACTGTAAAGTTATAGACTAAGACTAAGCTGATTTTCAAATGATTTGCCAGGCGTGGCATAAATTACCACCACAATGCGGGAGTGGGGTGGAGTGGGTGGGGTAGGTTTCAGGGTGGAGCAAAAGTAAAATGTAAATGCAACTTAAAAAGCTGTGCAAATAAATTTAAATTAATCCGCAAGCGTAAAAAACTACAAAGTAGTCCGGGCCCAGGGGAAACGGGGGACGGGGTGGGGGGCAGCGATGAGTTGGGAATGGTGTCTGCTCAAGTGCTGCTTAATTTCAATTAAAGCTGAGCAATTTTCACAGTTATTTAATCTTAACTAGAAGTCCGTGCTAATAATTAATTTTCCTTTATAGAGGAAGAGGGTGTGGGGTGGGTTGGGGCTGGGTCCTTACACATCTTTCATTTGGCTTAAGGTACTACAAGCCACTTGAAACTTTAGCACTTTATAACGAATGTTCTCAACGCTCAAGTGTGGGTTGGTGGGGGGAGGGGTGGTTAGGCAAAATAGAAGTGGGGCTGGTGGGTCAGAGAGATTTTCAGCTAAGTGCTGGCTGTTCAGCTTGAGCTATTAGAGTGCATAAAACGCATTTTTTTTCAATGTGGAAAATTTATAGACTCACATTAGAACAAACACCACGACATGCGACCAACCAACGCTCTACCTACACCACCATCCCCACCGCCATCCCTGTGTCCTCCTCCTTCTACCAGCAGCAAACACTTAAGACAATGTGGCTGACATTAGGAATGAGTTTGGTGCCACACAGAAGACCAGGATATGTATGAGAGTCTCCGGCTTAAGGTCATTTTGGGTAATTTAATTAAACTGAAGTAAAAGCCACACATAAACATAGAAGCAAAGTATAGATATGTTTGAACCAAATACTTATGAAAGAGAGGGAGGAAATGTGTGAATGTGAAAGCTGGACCGAATGTCCAGTCAACAGCCTCAACTCTTAGCTCGAGAGCTATCCAAGGACCAGACACTTGGGTAAGTTGCCTCTATCAACCGTTTAAGAATCATTGTTAGTTTTGGATCCAACCGAGCTGAGCAAATGTTGAAGTATTTACTTGGCTGAACAAAAGGTTTAATGTATTTTAATTAAGTTAAAAAGAAGTCACAAATACGGTGGGAAAATGATGAAGGGGTGGGAGAGTTATCTTGGCAGTTAATTATTTTGCCTTAAGATGGTAAACTAGCTTATAGGAACACCAATTTTCATTGCCAGGTAGCAGTTAGAAAGGTTTGTCCACCTGGTTGTGCAAGAGGGCTTAAAACGAGTAATCAGTCTCTTATGAAGAAGATTAATGGATTAAGTATTCACATAAATATGTAAAGAGTCGAGCGAAAACCATGCGACAGAAAGATGAACAGACGGCACAACTGAAGGCTGATCTAAACCAGCACTGGTCTGATCGTTAACATTCAGTTTTAAGCTCAGCTTTCAGAAATCAATCAAGCATGTTTGTTAAATTCGACTTGATGACGTACTAAAATTTCATGGGTGAGTCGTCAGTTCATCTTTCAGCCGCATGTGTGCGCGCGCCCTTAGGGAAGATATAGCCAATGTGATCTACATCTTAGCAGGGTATCTCATACGAATTCCCAATATTTTATTAAGAATTGCTAGAACAAAGACAAAAACCTAAGAACCAAATTTAAGGAAAACAAAAGAAGGAGGGAAAAATAAGAAACAGGAAAAACATTCAGAGTACAAAATTAAGGAAAAATCAGTTTTATTTATATAGGAAAAACGTAGCATTGATTTTTCAGATTCCGGTTGAATTTTAGTCAAATAAATTTTCATTTCATTGTTTATTGTTTAAAAGCAACAAGGAAGTGCTTAATAAAATAAATCTTTTTACACATTCGACAAGAAGCGAAACGAAACCACCTATTACTAGTGTGAACGAAATCTTTTGTCCGTTGGCCGTGGTCGAGAGCAAGCCGCATTCTCTAGGCACATAATTTTGACTATGGACACATATTGAAACCAAACCAGATTTTGTTGGATTTTTAGACAATTCACTTACAATAAATGGTACGACAAAATTAATCATTTTGCTGGTTTCTTTTTTAGAATGTTTTGAAACATAACAATAAACTCAATTTTTGAAACGTATTCGGAAATGGGCAAAATCCTAAATCCAAAATATTTGATCAAATATCACGATATTTTTATTTTTTAATATATGATGATATGATACAATGATATATAAATCAGCAAGGTCGCTCTTTCGAAAGAAGACAAATAACGGGGAGTAGAAATACTAAAACCAGGATCACTTGCTGCAGAGTTCTTTAATTTTTTCAGGAAGTTTAATGCGCTGATCGAAAGATAAATGATGATGTTCACCCCCAAGATACCTCCAGATCCGACCCATATCCCTTCCAGATCCCATCCAGATCCCATTCAGATTCCATCCTGATCCCACCCAGATCCCTTCCAGATCCCACACAGATCACATCCAGGAACCACCCAGATCTTACCCCCATTGCCACCCAGATCCCGCCCAAAACCCTCCCAGATCCCACCCAGAACTCAGCCAGATCTCGCCCAGCTCCCACCCGGATCCTCATCCATATAATTTCACAATCTTAGACTAAACTGTTTTTCTAAGAGCGCGAGAGAGAGTGAGCATGATCTCTTAACTGTCTAAGACAGATGACAGCTGCTACATGTTTTAGAAAAGGGGGAAGGGAAAAGAGTGGAGTGCGGTGGAAGATGGAAAGGAGGTTGGGGAAAGAGTGGTGAGCGGGTGGAGAGGGATGGGGAAAAACGGGAAAGCCAATTTGAATTGAACTATAATTGAAGAGATGCTAATGCTGCTCTGAAATGCAGTCTTTATATAATATCGCTAGACCCGAAATTTACTATATATGGTCGTGCGGCTGAAGTATGTTTTCATCCCCTTGACTGACAAGGACCACAATATGAGTTCGGGAATTTTCGACGCCTTGTAAAATAAGGGTTTCAAGAACCTGTCATTGAAAATTGCTTATTCTCTTTATCTCACGTTCCACAGTGTCAGAGCTTTCTCTACTCTCCAGCCTAGACTTAAGCTTAGGCTACAATTATTGTTTTTAGTGCCAAATAAACTGTGTAGCTGTGAAAACGACGCCCCCACAATGTTAGGCGCCGGCTTCACCCGCAATTATATTTGCATCATCTCCCCTCTAAAGAGCCAAGGGTGGATAAATGACTCTGCTATAGCGGGTAGTCGCTGTTGCAATTACTCCGTAGCAGTAAAAGCTGCATAACTACACTAGATCTTTACCATTTAATCGACAGATTGATGAATGACCAAAATCGAAAATAAACCTGATCTGCCTGCAAGTAAAAGAAGTATCTGAACATCTCTGGACTACATCAATTCGACTGGCTCAAAAATTTGTTTGGCTATTTGAATATCTGTACCTTTGGCACAGAGAATGGAAAAAAATTTTACTTTTTTTATTCATTGTTGTTTTTTTTACACACCTTATTCTAAAATTTACATATAATTGCTGGCAGGGAGCTTCCATTTCGGGCTCATTAATCACATAATTCTTATCCTAGGAACTTGCATCTGTTCTTTCTTGAATCTTATTAACTAGACCATGCTCTAGCACCGGGATTCGAACCCGGACCGACGGCCGCATCTCAACCAACTGAGCTACCGACGGTGGCGAACTGACAATGTCTAAATGTTTACTTGAATTCCACATACAAAGCCTACTTTGTGGAAATTACTTTTGCTTTCCTTTTCATAGTCATTCAGATTTCAAAGCTATTTAAAACTGTTTCTATTTATGTGAAATATCGTAGCAAACTAAAAATTTATCTTATCTGAGTATAGGCCTTTAAGTAATAAAATAATTTTATTAAATATATTAATAATAAAAAATAAATTAAAAAACACTTTGAAATTTTTAGTATTGTACTCTGCTGTATTTGAAGCCAGGTCGTTTGGCCTTACTTACTGTTTTTATGTAGAGTATATAAATATGCAACAAAGCCTGGAGCAATCATCAATCCTCCATAACCGTTAATAGTTGAAAGCCAGCAAGAAAAATTTGGATTTAGAAAATGTGGATTTACGTGGGTGGTCTGATAAGGTATTGCTTACTTTTTTAATCAATTTGTTGTGAAACATCTGATTGCTGGTTCTTAGGGTAGGGTTATTTGAACCCTTAGCTGACATTACGAGTTCGGAGACAGTAGTCCTTCCATATTATTGAGGTTTTAGAAAAGGCCAATAATCTACATAAGGCTTTAGTGAAGGTGCTCCGAGGAAAACCTCCTCCGTATTTCCTGCAGTTAATGTCATTGGTGATGCCGAAGTCTTATAAACATTATAGATGACACATCTGAAATCAATAGTGCTTGTTTGTGGGAGCTGATATTGATTCCCAATTTCATTTATGAGGATCCATATATTGCAATTTCGCTGCTCCATTTTATGAATAAGCGTTGGCTCAGTGGGTCGGCACGCTGCCTTTTATTTTTGTTTTGTAAGTTCAAACCCCGGTTGGGGTAGAGCTGTTTTTTTTTTCATAGCTAAAATTTTTGTTAGATGTAAACACTTTTTTCTTTCGTTTGTTTGTAATTTTAATTGTTTTTGACCGGCATTACTGTAAAGGCGAGGTGCTCATTGGTCGCCACACGAAGTCCGAATGGCAATATCAGATGTGGCAAAGACGAAGACTAAAGATGAAGGCAGAAATGAAATTTAAAGAAAAACTTTAATTACAGTCATACTTTAACAAAACGAGAGCGTAAGTTAAAGTCGGCTCTAACCGACTTCGATATACCCGTTACTCATGAAAAACATGTTTAACAGTGTTCCTGCGTTCCTTAGGGTGACCATCCGAAAAGTATGCAACATTTTTTAGGGTGGGAGGGGGGTAATGGGGGCTTGGTTCACTTTTTTGCTTATAACGTGAGAATCGCTCATCCGATCTTTATCATGTCTGCATTGAATCAATTTATTTTGCTAATTACTAACTATCTCTAGAAGACACGAAGAGTCGATCTTCAAAACTGTAGGAGATATAACGTTTTTTCAAAATTGCGGGGGCGCACAGTGTAAGATTTTGCCAATCTAGGGGGACTTAATTGAAAAAAAAATTATTTTTAAGCTTAATGAGCTTTTAGGAGTCAATTTAGATATGTTCAAATGTTACGAAAACAAGCCCGAAACAAAACAAAAAATGTTTGTTCAGAAGATAACGGTACTTAAGCCGGTGCATTTAAAATGCATGCAAAATTGCATTACACAACGAGCATCAGTTGATAAAGTTTAGTGTTCTCAATTGGATCGTGTGGCCGCTGCACAGTGGGCGGAAAGACCGATTTTTTGGCAACAACTCCAATTTTGAAGCTAGAAACTTGAAACTTTGGGAATTTGCTGCTCATATTATTTGTGAACTTTCATTTTTTTTGTTTAGCACTGCGAGATACCGTGCCCGCCGCCCACATAATAGAAGTGCATTAAATATGAAAATTCATGACAAATCGAAACATAATTTAATTTTTATAATTTTTTCTTTAAAGTTAATATATTATAAATTATTTTCTAAAAAGAATGAATAATTTGAAATCTATTGTCAAAAACAGAAGTTATTTTCATTAAAATATGCATCAATATTACTTAACAATTAATGTAAAAATTGCATCACTTTTATGTTTTTATTCATTATACCCGTTACTCGTAAAGAAACACGGTATACTAAAGTCGAGCAAATGCAGAAGGAATCATTTCCGACCATATAAAGTATATATATTCTTGATCAACATCAACATCAACAGCCGAGTCGATATAGACTTGTCCGTCCGTCACCTAGATATCAGAGACTAGAAGAGCCAGAGCCACCATACAGATAAAGTTTGTTTCAAATTTTTGCCACGCCCACTCCCGCCCCCACAATAAAAAATGTTGAATAACTTCCTCATTTATTAAGATATCGACATCAAATTAGAGCCGAATTTAACTTACGCTCTCGTTTTATAATGGTATTGTATTATCGCTTGTCTTCTTAGCAGACTTAGACGCTGCACGAATAAGGAGATCAGTTTGGAAACCAATTTTCTTTTTTGACGAGAACTTCCTTTTTCATATGATAGAGGTGGTTTCCCACCTTTATTGCCACAACTATCCTTTTTTGAACCAAATGTTATATCTAATGGAAGCCAACAAACATTTTGATCCTTAACCCGTCGAACATTTCTTTGGCCTTTATTCACAAGTCTCTGACTTTGACAAAAAAAATTTTTACTTTCATTTTAATGTCCATTAAAGCATTTTCATCAGTCGAAAGTGGCGTTGATGTTGCAACGCATTTCCAAGCAAACTTCCAGCAAATCGCACGACGAATAGAAACCTCGCTCACACTTATTGAAATATATCGAAAAACCGCAAAAATCCGCTTATGTCTTAAACTCTACATAAATATATACATAATAACGCATACTACCACATATGCACTTTTTTGAACCCTGCTGTATCTTGCTAGATATGCTCCACGAAACACAACTATATTGAGGTTAGATTCGTAAAAATTATGATTTATGTATAACATAGAAAACATAACGAAACAAAAGCTTATATAATTTAACACATATACAACTCTTTTCTACACACCTTCACGTTTATTTTCCATTTTAAATTATTTCAATCCGTCAAACTGTTTAAAAATGGGAGACTGTCAAATATTTACAAATTTTGTAATCAGTCCGCTTGCAGATACAGCGTGGCAAAGTCAGCTGACTTTGAAGGGCTGGTGTTAAACAACGGTTGTGTAATAAAATTTGAGTTAAATATTTTCGATGAGGAGGGACAATTGCTCAATGAAAAAAATTATTATAACCATAAAAATTAAAAAAATAAATTTAGGTCTTTGCCAAAAAAACAGCCATTCCGCCCAATGTGCACTGTGAGCGGTTGAACTTATTTTTTCCATAATAGTGGAAGCATTATAGATTTTTAGCGCTATAAAGGGACTTCATAAGTGGCATACAACATTTTTGTTATTTTTTCGAAATAGGTGCCAAAAAGTAGGTATATTTTTTACAATATTTTGTTTTTGGTGGAAAAAAACTAACAACATTCAATCACATTCAAATCAACCAAAACATACGTATTTTGCAGAAAACTATTCTGAATCAGGATCAGAAATAAAAAGTTGCCCATATTTCGCCCAAAGACCTTCACTTAAGCAATGAGTGAAATAAAACGGGCAGAGTTTTTCGAGGTCTGGGTAAGAAACGCAAAAACCGTTAAGCTTAAATCACTCCTAGAGCACGCAGCGATCATTTTGTCAATGATATTGATCATAAAAAGTTAATGTTGCATTTAAAACACATTGTGCCATGCATTTGAGTCGAGGTGGACTAAATCTAGGAGAGATAAGTCCAGAATTATGACCGATAATGCAAGTTGGCTTCAGGGCAAAATAAAAGGCGATGCTATAGGATTGATGTTGCCTTCAACCTCAAACCGCATCGAAAAAGCTCTAAAACTATTTTCTGATCAATCTAGTGAAGAAAGTTGTGATTCAAATTCAGATTTTGATTAAATTTGTCAAAAAAAATTTCGCCTAATCTTTTTAACAACTTTGAGTTGTTTTTTTTTAATTAAAAAAAATTCTGAAAAATATGGGAAACGCTTTTTTCTTTCTATAAATGAATTACCTTTAAAACGCATTCATTTTTATATTTGTACGGCCAATACTTTTGAAGTTACAAGCAAAAGCATAAACATTTAACAAAAGTCGTAAATTTAAAAAAAAAAAATTCTTTTTTTTCATTATGACTTTTAAAAAAATATTTTTAAATTGGCTAAAATCAGAACAAACGAGAAAGGAGAGGCTAACTTCGTCCGTGCCGAAGTTTTTATACACTTGAAAACGCTTGTCTCAACGGTTAGCGATTTCGACCAAACTTCGCAGGTCGGCTTAAAAATATTAAATATTACCCCTGACCGTGATTGAGAGCGGTAATATTAACGAAAAACCAGTTTTTCTCATTAAAACCCATTTTTCGACCGATCATTTGTATGGCAGCTACAAGAAGTAGTCATCCGATCCGGTCGGTTCCGACATATTAGCAGCGTGCAGACAAAAGAAAACTCTGTGCAAAACTTCAGCTCGCTACCTTCAAAACTGAGGGACTAGTTCGCGTAGAAACAGACAGACGGACAGACGGACGGACGGACGGACGGACAGACGGACAGACGGACGGACAAAGCTTAATCGACTCAGCTCGTCATGCTGAACAAGAATATATATACTTTATGTGGTCGGAGATGATTCCTTCTATGCGTTGCAAACTTCTGGGCAAAATTATAATACACTTTTCAAGTGTATAAAAATACTAACCTGACACTTTTTTAAAAAAAATTTTCCTTGTTTTTATTGCGGATTGTATGTTAAAAAAGTGAAAATTTTCTGGTTTTTACGTACTTTACGCCCTTTAAGGTGCCACGCCCACTATAACTTTTTGTCCAAAAATTTCTTTGGGAAATTTTTGAACATTGAGTCCAAAGTTCATGTCGATAGCTTGAAAAATACGACTGCTATTGAATTAAGTCCCCCTAGATTGTCAAAATCTTACACTGTGGGGCGGGAGAGGGCGTGGCCAAAATTTGAAACAAACTTGATCTGCGTGCAGAGAAAAGAAGCATTTGTCCCATACATGTCAAACCTCTATCTCTTACCATCTCTAAGATCTAGGTGTTCATACAGACGGACGGACGGACAGACGGACATGTCTATATCGACTCAGCTGATGATGCTAATCAAGAATATATATACTTTATATGGTCGGAAATGAATCCTTCTGCCTGTTACATACATTTGCACGACTTTAGTATACCTTTTTTACTCTACGAGTGACGGGTATAAAAATAAACAAGGTTGTCTGAGGCGCGTCATCTACTATGTGTAGTGTCTTTGATTTTAGCAAATTTTTGACTACCCAACTATTTTTCCTACTTTTTGACTTCGAATTCTCTTTCCTTTTTTTTTTTATTTCCGAATATTGGAATGGCCGGGTTTGGGGCCGGCGGTTAGTGTATCGTACGGAATCTGTAGGTTCAATCCAATGTATTTTCCTTCCCTTAGAAAATAGCTTACTAGCCTCGAAAAAGCCTCTCAAACTTTGCCATTTTGATTTGGCGTTAAACTGTAGGTCCCATTCTCTCTTACGAAAAATTATAAGCACATACGCCAGTAGAGAGAAGCTTGGCTGGCCCCGTTGGAGGAGCTGTATAGCCAACATTTACATTTACGCCAGTAGATTGAGATAAGCTAAACTTGTCCCTTTAGGGCTGTAAAGCCAATTCAACATTTTACTCAGTATAGAGTGCTGAATAATTTGTTTTGAACAAATTTGCTTAAATCGAATGACTGTCGGTCGGAAAACGGATTTTCGCAATTAAAATATGTTTGATTTCCAATTTTTCATTTTGATATTTCAAAGTGAGCTCATGCAAGAGGTTTAAGAACTTCGGCACAGACAAAGTTAATATTTTATTGTTCTTTATTAAGAATAGCCAAAAAAGACTGTCACCAAAAATATAATTATATTATATTTTATATTATTAGACTCGTAGTTAAGAAAACTAACAGCATTGCTACAGCACTTAAAATTTTAGTGGAGCAAAAATTTTAGTTTTAAGAAAGTAAAAGAATATACTCAAATGATTTTTACATATACTCATAGTCTTTTTATTCTAAATATGCCAAATTCTGGATCAACCCTACTTCAGCGTTAAAGTACTTAAGTTCTAATTGTGGCTTTTTGCTTTGTGTGCATGCAACTTTGCACTGCAACTTTGATTAAATCTTATTAAGCGAGTCAGTTCACTTAAGTTGTTGCAATTCAAATGTCTAGCCAAACATCAAGCTAAATGAACAACATTTTTTTGAACACCAACTGACAGTTTAGTTTTCTCTTGGCTCTTGGGCAAGGTATTCTACACAAAATAAACATGCCCCATGTGTGTGTGTGTGTGTGTGTGTGTGTAACCAGGCTAACACCTACAGGTCTCTACACCAAGAAGTCGAGTTGCCGAAACGCTTGTCTACTGTCGGAACCCAAATCCTCTTAAATGTCAAGGCATTTGCCGTTAGCTGCTCATGGTCGAATTGTCCAGGGCTTAGTCCTGCGTCTTTAGCAGTCAATAATAAACGAGAGAGTGTGTGTGTGTGAGGCCTACATGTGCGTGTGTTTGTGCACGTGCTTGGGGGCGGGCTCCCGTTTGCTGGTCGGTTTGTTTTAATGCATCATTTAAGCTGTAATCTGTCTTGGAGCTAAGCTCTGCTATCAACGCACATGAGACATGGATACGCGATGCGATGGCCATGTCAGGCGGATGCGAAAGCGGACACCTGCCACATCTAAGTGTCGACAGCGTTTTAAGTATAATAATTGCTGCACGCTTTTATGGGATAAGCGGGATTCAGGAGGGTGGGCAGGGGTCTAATTAGCCCTCAAGTGTGTGTTTGCAGGTCGTTCAATGCTAATAGGCTAAGCCCGAGGGGCGGCCCATAAAAGTAGGCAACGAATTTGCTTGCTCTTGCCACATGCAAAACTATCCACAAATAGGCAAACAATTTGTTGTCTGATGCGCGCATAATTAAACTACAGCAAAAGCTTATCGGATAATTTCCAATATTGCTGTCATATTTAATGAAACCCTTGGCCTGCTCACACAATTTGACATTGCCTGGCTTGGGCTTCAAATGTGGTGCATGAATGATAAATTAAACAACAACAATGGAGAATAAGTGTTAAAGTACCTAAGTAATTGAAGCAAGATGTGTGTCGGCTTAGTCACTTAGACTGCTAAAATCATTCGCAAAAGCTCTTTCCCCTCATCAAATATGTTATTCGACTACCCCCAAATGATTTAAATGGGGCTCGTTCAGAAATGCATTAGCCAAAATCAACATCCATGCTGAGGCTCTTAAGCCAGCAGACTGGACCTTTGACACAAGCTGCCTGGCTCGACTGCGGCCCCAATGAGATTTAATGCCAATCATAAAGGCAAAGCCTCCATTGATTTACGCTAATGCATTTTTAAATGCATCCTCCCTCCACTTGGGAATGGAGCTCGGGACTGCCACAACAAGGTAAGCGCAAGAGTTATGAGCTGCTGGGCACCCACACACACACACACACAGTAACTGCTGCTCTCTGCTGGCGCTAGTGCTCCTTCATAGCTAGACAGGATACTTTAAGTCACCTAAGTGCGAATAAATCAGCAAATTGCCAGTCGAGACGACGACGACGACGACGACGAGGGCGAGGACGTGGAAAAACACATTATAAGCTAAAATTATTATAATCGTTGCATACTTGCAGGCGCGCACAGTTCATAAATAACGCTCACTATCTCCTGCTCCTGCTCCCAGAAATGAAATCACATAAAAACGCAGTAAAGCGTGGCCAGAGAGAGAGAAAGACAAAGTCGTAGCCACCTTTCCGTTTCTTTTATTGGTCCAGCTGTTGCCACCTTGTTGGAGGGGACAAAATTTATACGATTCGAAAAGTAATATTGATAATAGCAAATTGTTATAATGCAAATGCAAATGCAAATATTGCAGAAAGCAAATTGCTGCAAATTTATTTTGCAATTGCCAAACGGCAGGGGGGGGGAAGTGTTTTTCCAGCTTTTTCTACTGGCTTTTGTATCGCACAAATGCAGTTGATTGTTGTTGTTTGTGGCGTGCTCATTGACGCGCGTTTCCCCACAATGGCCATTAATTTGTTTACAATTACATGGATTTTTGCTTTACGCAGTTTTTTCACTCACGGTTTATGTTTGTTATTTGCCTGTTTGTTTGTTTGTTTGTTAGTCGCGGCAAGGATCTGAGGGGATTGGAAGGATAGTTGAATGAATGGCGAACAAATGGAAACTGCACTTAATGGAGCATAAACGACTGGGAGCATTGAATGATTTAGTGAACGAATCCATGAATATGAATTGGTTTACTAAGCATGTCACTCAGATTAAAGATAAGCAATTGGTTTTTACAGGAGAAAAGTGTTGAGGAACTTGCAGAAATTGTCACAATTAGCATTAGAATATTTTTTAGTATTTATGGACTGAATCTTACATATACACATTGAGTATCTTTGGTTATCTATGGTGGTGGCAAAAAGGCATGAGTCTTTATCACACGATCTCTTATTTGCGTATGCCTGGTTATAGTTCGCCTGTCCAGTACTTCCATCGAATCCATAACTGACAATGGGCTCAACAGATAAAAAATCAGTGTGCTGATTGGCCAATACACCATGGATAACATCTCTGATACATCAATTTTGTCTGGTTTGCATTGCTTCTTTTGCTCTGCCACATTTTTATAAATTGGGTAAATATCCACATTTCTCTTACAAATGTCATCTCGGATAGCACAATACTGCTCCTTGGTCAATCCTTGATCCAAAATTAACGCCAATGCTTTATCATTGGACGCACTTATAGGCTGATCAATGAGCTTTGTCAATCCCTTTCGACTTTCGATTCAAATGGAAGAAGTGGCCGTCCAACCGGTCTAGTACTTTTTTTGAAAGGCAAAGTTGTAGCACCGTTTATCCATTGCGAATATCTTCTTTCAAAGTTCTTTAAGTGCTATTGCATTTAAGCCAATTATAATGCAAATTGTTGCAAAATTTTTGGTTTCTTACTTATAAAATATTTTCATCAACATTTTTGTATCTTCGCTACAACAAACACTTGGACAAGCTCATAAACAATTCTAAATTCTTTTACATAATCCTTTCCAAAATTAATAAAAATCCAGCTTATAAAACGACAATTTTTTATATTAAAGGCACATTGCAAACCTGCGAAATCAGTGTTCATGACTTGATTTTCATCTAATTGTGTTGCAATCACAAAATATTATATTCCCCACAGTGCATTCGCGATCTCTATCTCGGACACTCCGAGAGGATGAGAAGAAAGGGGTGACTCTATCTGTCCTCTTCAAGAATAGCATCGAAAGAGATAGCATGATATTCATTGTGTATTGCAGCGTACGCAACGTGCAAGGGAAGCTCTCCGTAAAAAATTTGTTAAACTTATTTAAAACAAGTGTTTGTGCATTGGATGTGATTAATATTTTAAATAAAGGTATTGACTTTCTTTTTACAACAAAAAGTATATGTAGTATGTGTGGTGTTTTGTGTAAATCATTATTGTATTTAGGGCCGATTTCACATCTTCTACATAGAGCTATCTGTCACATAAACTCACAAATAGCAGTGTAAAATCGATGACTATCTCACACATAGCAGCTATCTGAGAGAACAGAAATCGGCCCTTAGTACATAATTGTGGACGTTCATAGTTTGTCTTTTCTGTGTTTGGTTAGAGTTTTAGTTGAGAAGGCATTTTCAGGGATGAACAAATCTTTTTGTATAATATTCTTAAGCATTTTAAGAATATAAAAAAGTTTAATTCAAGTGCCGTAAGGTGCCGTGCGGCTTGCCATACACGAAAAGGTAACCTAACCTCAATTTTAAAAAAGCACGTGCTTCTGCTGTGTGTTGTTGTTTGTTGCCGTTTGTTGTTATTTTTGTGTTGTGTTTATATTCTTTTCTTTAAAATAATAGTTTATTATTTCCTTAGGAGCCACTTATGAATGCCAATTTTCACGTTTACATGCTTTGGAGATTTCGTGTATAGAAGCAGGTTCGAATAAAGAAAAGTCGGCTAATCTAAAGGATTCCATTATTAAACATGCTCGTCATTTTGAATATCAGCTTGATCAGGAAGAGTTCGAGAAATGTCTAAATTACGTTTGCAAGGAGCTTGCAAAGTTTTGGCAAAAATGCAAGCGTACCAGATTAGCCGTTTTAAGAAATTATTTTAATTGGCTGGCAATAAACGACACCATAGCTGCGAAACAATGCGATGCGCAACAACAACCTTTAACATTGGCTCGTGGTCGTCCAAAAAAAAATTTTGCGGAGTGCTCAAAAGGACGAAACGTCGAAGAATAGTTGAGGTTGCAAAACTCGATGAGTCTGCTGCTTCTGATATGCGCTCATCGAATGTACAGCCGCAAAATGTATGCTCCCAAGCTAATATTGAAGAAGTTTTATCGATTTTCGTAGAAGCAAATTTAACAAAACATCAGTATTTATTAATCGGGGGTGCCACAGAAATCTCTAGAGATTTTGCTGACGGTTGGTTTGTAAATCTCTCGAAAAATTAGTTGGTGCCACAGAACTTCTAGAGATTTCATTTCAATAGTAAATCTAGTAGAGCACCAGATGTCAATTGATGTTCCATCTCAAAACAGGGCTGAATCTCCGCCGAAAAATTTCCCTTATTTTAATTGTGGGTTAAATTGATGATAAACTGAATTTTTGATTGTGTTATATGTTTTATGATGCATTTTAAAATAATAATTCAAATTTAAGTCATAATTTGTATAAATATAAAGAAAAATTTAAAAACTTGTTTTGCGCAAAACACGAGGAACATGTTTCCATCCCTTAATACGCTAGCTCTCATGTAGAGGGCGCCCTCTAGTGAGAAGAGAGTTTTCAAAATCTCCTAACAAAACATGAGAGGTTTGAAACCAACCAAAAGAAATTTCTGTGGCACCTAAGAATTGGAATTCGGTTGGAATTTGGTTGGAAGAGGTTTCTGTGGCACCCCCGAATATGCTCATTTGTAAATTTATAAATCGGGTATCATTTACTACCTAGTTACAATAACCTACTGATGGCCAAAACCAAATGCTACCCCGTTAACATCACAGTTAACGAATCCCACGCTAAAGTTGAACTTCAAAATTTATTGAACCATACAGGAACTCGTATATTGCAGCTTCAGAAAGAAGTTATTTATAATATAGAAGCTGATTCTGTAAACAATCACATTTTAATAGGGAAATGGGGCTTCGATGGTAGCACTGGCCATGCGGAATATAAGCAAAAAGTAGCAGCTACAGACTTATCAGATAACAGCATGTTTTTAACATCATTTGTTCCCCTAAGACTTGTTTCGAAGACAAAGAATTCTATTTGTATTTGGCCACGACCATGGCGACGGTACTATCGACCGTAAGTATATTAAAAAGTAACAATGTTTTGTCCATTGCCGAAAAAAATAAATAAACAAAAACCGTTTTTCACTTTTATAGCTAAAACCACTGAATATTTTTACAGAGTTCCGAGTTAAACAAAATTTAGTTTTTCATAAAATGAAAAAAAATTTCGCTAGCTATTTAATATAGTTGTCCGATCTGGCTGATTTGTATATATTATTTTAGGATAAATATAAAAAAAATGTTGCGCCAAGTTTCAAGTCCCTACCTTAACTAGAAGTATTTTTGGCCGCTCTCCCCATACAAGCCGGACCACTGTGCAGTGGCGCTTGTACTGCAAATTTAAGCCCTAAGCCTACAAGCGTGCAATTTAAAGACCAAGCCTGAAAGTATGCAACGAAAGTTACGCTACCCGTTTATCTTTTAGCAGTAAGCTTGCAGCAGACCATTAATTAACATAGTAAATACATTACCCGCTACTGATCTATTCATAGCGCTGGCAAATTATATGAATTTTAATATAGAGAGAATATTATATTCGGTATTTTTTTGTCGTTATCGAATATTGGTTTTCGGTATTCGGTAAGTCCAGCTCCCCCGCGAAAGAACCCCTCTAGGTGCCACGTACTTCCGGACAAGGCATGCTGGCTTCGCAAACCACAAGTCACATTCTTTCAAAAAACCATCTTCAAGCCAAGCTGATGTGGTAGTCAACCAAGTAAAAAATTCGGAAAAAATCTTGAAACTTTTGGTGCTTCACAAAATTAACAGTTGTGGCAGAAGGTTTTGGAAAAAAAAAGTCAACCTTCATCTTGGCGGCTTGGCATAAAGAAAATTATTATTTGGAATTTTAATGCTACGCCACATTATCTTCTGTAAGCTTTATGGAAGCTAATCCTCCGTTCCACCAAAAACTACATAAATCGGGCATGAGATACAGAGAAAAACTCCCCCAAGCCACGTGGTTAAGCCACTCAGGCCGTCGCCCAATAAGCCTCTTTTTTTCAATCGGTCCCTTTAGCCATTCCTCCTGGACTAAGTGATAGGCTTTCAATACTTCCTTAAATCCAAGAAACAACCTCTGAATTTTTTAAAAATAAATAAGCCATCGAGCTTGTAGCCTGCGGTACGATTATTGAACCTCCCCCCCATTGCCGACGAAATTAGCCGGAACCAGCACGGGTTCCGCAAAGGCCCACACCATCTGCTCGAAAAGGATACAACTATCCGATGTATGCTACAGTGTTTTGCATGTTTTCTCAAAAGAAAGCTACAGCGCCAAACGGAAGGTCATTCCATCAGGCGCCAGGTTTCATTTCATTCTTAAGAAGGTAACTTGAGTGAAAAAAAGCTCCCATGTATTTTCTATTAAGGCAACGTTTTTCATGGATCAATTAGTTGGTGCCATTCCTGATGCAACGCAATCAATGGGTCATCAGAGCTTTACCATTTCATCGACAGATTGATAAATAGTGCTCATTACTGAATACGAACTGTTTACAAAACTGTGGCAAATATGAAGCTTATTCCTAATTTTGGAAGCGTGACCAAAATTGAAAACAAACTTGATCTGCCTGCAAGTAAAAGCAGTCTCCGAACACTGGTTCAAAAATACTTTTGATTAAATGCTGTTGAACAAACAAAATATCTGAACCATTGCACTATAGGTCAAATGACCACTTTTTCTGTGCGAAATTAATAACCACTACAAAATCGTGCTATTTAAACTAAAACCTGTAAGAATATCATAAGTTAGAATAAATTTGAAAAAAAAAAATGTAATTTAACCCATTAACGACCAAAAATTAAAATTAACCCTCCATTTTTTTTTTATATTTTAAAACATTTATTAATCGCTTAAATCTTATTCATTTTCTAAACATAAATCAAAAAGTTCCTCTTCACTTTCATTAGTCTCGTCTTTTTATTGCTAATGTGAAGCTCTTCCATGGCTTCGCTGCAACATAATAGTTGAATGACTTCAGGTGGAAGGGTGGAACGCTTTCGTTGTAAGCGTCTATTTATAAATGTTGTAGATATTAATGGATCCGAAGTGTCGACAGCTCTATTAAAAAAGTCTAACAAGTTATTGGTGCGGTTATTTTAACGGGCGTGATGCAATCTATCGGCTTTGTACATTTTATGTCGCGATTTAGCAGTTTCTTCTCCAAAAAAAAAACCCGTTGTAAGTGCAGTATTTTCTATTATTTAGTTTGAGTGTATGAGTACTTTATGGACCGTGGGAGTCATACCACCAGGCCGGATAAACAAATCAAAATAATTTTGAATCGGAAAAACTTGAAAAACTTATTTTTGCATCTCAACAATTCTTTCAGCCGTATGCAGTAAAATAGCGCGAGGGCCGCAGTTTGCAGTTTCTTAATTTGCATTCGTTGCGCATTGCATTATACTGGTCTTTTGAAAAATTATATTCGAGAATTAAAGCTAAAGCTTCATCCGCAGAAAGTGGAATTGGGGGTCTTTATTGCAAATATTGCGTATTTTTGACGGCTTTGTTGGGCTTGCCATACTTTCTTTAAGGACTGCAGCCAAATCGGCATCACCTTGATTACGAGCTGATGTTGCTGCTGCACGAACGAGAAGAGGTAGGTAGGTAGGTATTACCGGCTGGCCCCATGTAGGGGGGGGCCACACATAGACCTTACGGTCCTTAGTGAGGCCGGGTGCTTTATGGTACCATTTCCTTTAGAAATCCTGTAGGATTCTTGACGTTTTGGCAAATGCCAATAGTTGTTTGGGAGCTCTTGGCTGCCTCTTCCAGAGTGGTGAAGCTTGGGACTGCAGATGTTTTAATCTTGTCGTGGCGATTGCTGGGCAGCTGCAGATGAGGTGTTCTAGAGTTTCTGCTACTCCAGGTTCCTTGCATTTCCTGCAGGTGTCTGCTGTCGTGATGCCTAGCTTTATCGCGTGAGCGGCTGCTAGGCAGTGACCAGTTAATATGCCTATAAGCAGTCTGCAGTCTCTTCTCTGGAGCTGCAGCGTATAGTGCGTGAGTTTTTTGTCTCTCTTATTGCACATAATTTTAGAGATTCTGCAGCCGGTCGTGTTCTTCCACTTTTCCTCTGCTTCTTTCTCCGCTATCTCCTCCATCTTGCTGTATAGCGTCTGTAGGGAGATAGGTATATTTAGTGTTGCTTCTCGGCTTAGTGCGACCCCGGCTTTTGCAAGAGTGTCCGCCATTTCGTTTCCATCGATGCCCTGGTGGCTGGGAATCCAGTAGATTTGCACCTTGCTGGAGGTGCTGAGGGAATCTATTGCTTCTCTGCTTGCCAGAACATTTTTGGAGTTGATGGCGTGACTCTGCATTGCTTTGATTGCCGCTTGACTGTCTACGTATATGTTGATTTGATCGTTTGGTGCGTGTAATTCTGCCAGTTCGGCTGCTTTCCTTATGGCGAAAACTTCCGCCTGGAATATAGTGCAGTGGTTTGGCAGTTTGTAGGAGAGTTTCAATTCCGGTTCCTTGCAGTACACGGCGGCTCCGACTCCTGAGGCCATCTTTGAGCCGTCCGTGAAAAAGGTGCATTGCTTCCTGAGCCAGCCCTGTACGCCAGTCTTCTGGTCCCAGTAATGCTGATGCGCCTGTAAAGTTGGTTTTTGGGATCATGTAGTCCGTGCTACTGTTGATCTCTCTGCCCACTGTGCTGTGTCCATAGCTTTGTAGAGCCATGGTGCCAGCCGCGCAAAGACGTTGGGCCGTCCTGTGTGCAGTGAGGCGTGCTTGGATGTCCAGGGGGTTGACACCTAGGATGTGTTCCAGTGCTTTTGTTGGAGTAGACCGCAGCGCCCCCGTTATGCAGACCAGTGCCTGCCGCTGGGCCTTTTCCATCAGCTTTAGATATGTGGACTTCTCTGTGGCTTGCCACCATACCAATATACCGTGTAGTAGTATCGGTCGTATAACTGATATGAAGAGCCAGTGTGTTAGTCTTGGTGATAGGCCCCAAGTGCTGCTTAGCATCTTCTGGGATGCATATAGCGCATTGGTTGCCTTTTTCACCCTTTCCTCCACATTGAGTCTCCAGGATAGTTTACTATCGATTACTACTCCAAGGTATTTTACGTTGTTTTTTGGCGTTAGCGGTGTTCCATTTATCGTGGGTGGAGTCCATTGCGGTACCTTGTATCTCTTGGTGAAGAGAATGAGGTCCGTCTTCTCCCATTGATGCTAAGTCCGGCTTCTGTGGCCCACTTTAGTATCTCTCTGAGAGTAGAGTCCATGATTGAGCTGACAGTCGATGGACATTTTCCCATAATAATTATGCTTATGTCGTCGGCATATGCGGTTATCTTGGGTGCTTTCCTGCGAAATTTTTAAGTAATTCGTTGACCACAAGGTTCCATAGAAGAGGTGACAGGACTCCGCCCTGGGGCGTTCCGCCGTGTGCCTCTCTTGTAATGGTTGTGGTACCCCACTCGGCTTGTACTCTTCTGCAGCTCAGCAGGTTATATATCCAGGAGTCCAATGCCGTGTGTATTGCTAGGGCTCTTAGGCTTCGCATTATTGCTTCTGTAGTGACGTTGTTGAATGCACCCGAAATGTCAAGGAATGCTCCCAGGGCAAATTCTTGATGGTACAGTGCCTTCTCGATGGTGGCTACTAGGGAGTGTAGCGCTGTTTCCACCGATTTCCCTTTCGTGTAGGCGTGCTGGTTTCCCTCCAAGGTCAGGTTCATGCCTTCTCTTATGTGAAGGTCCAGTAGCTTCTCCATTGTTTTGAGCAGGAATGATGTGAGGCTGATGGGCCTGTAGTCTTTTGGTTGCACGTGACTGCATTTCCCTGCTTTGGGCAGGAATACAACGCGTGCTGTCCTCCAGGCCACAGGTACATAGCTCCACCTCAAGCATGCTATAAAAATGGATCGTAGCCATGGGACGATTGCGCATTTGATCGTTTTTAGCATGGCTGGGAATATTCCATCTAGCCCTGGGGATTTATAACTCGCGAACGAGTCGATCGCCCATCGGATCTTTTCTGGAGTGATGATATCGTCTGGGATGCTGACTTGTTGCGTGTGTAGGTCTTGAGGCGTATCTGCCTCAGTGACTGGAGTGCAGCCTGGAAAGTGCGCATCAAGTAGAGCACATGTCGCTTCCCTGCTGCTTTCTGTCCAGTGTCCGTCGTTCGTTTTTAGCTGACTCTGCATGGGTGGCTGCTTTGAAAGCAGTTTCCTGAGTCTAGCTGTTTCGGAGACCTTCTCTATGCTGGAGCAGAAGTTTCTCCAAGAGTTCTGTTTTGCCTTCCGTACTTCTTTTTTGAAGACGCGAAGTCTAATCTTGTATTCCTCCCAGATTATTTGCTCATCCGCTTGTTTGGCGAGTTTGAAGCATTCTTGCACGTCATTCCTCTGCTCTTTCAGCGCTGGGGTCCACCAGGGGGGTCTGGTTCTCCTTTTGCTAACTGTGAGTTTGCAGGAGGTTTTGTATGCTGCGGTTAGGTTGGCTGTGAGCGTCTCCACGGACCTCTCAATGTCGCCTACCGAGCAGATACTCGTTGGCTTTGGTAGTTTTGATTCTACCGTTCTAAGGTACTTCACCCAGTCTGTGTTCCGGGGGTTCCTATAGGCGTTTCTGGTTTGGTTGTGGTTGAACTCGATCTTAAATTGGATGTACTTGTGGTCTGAGAAGGAGTTTCTATCAAGGACTCTCCATTCTGATGCCTGTGTACTATTCCCTAAGGTCAGAGTTAGGTCTAGGACATTGGCCGATGTTGGTCCCACATATGTGGGCACATCTCCAACGTTTTCTATTTTAAGGTTAGTTTGTAGGATAAAGCTTAAGAGTGACTCACCTCTGTCATTGATGTCTGGACTACCCCACACGGTGTGATGTGCGTTGGCGTCCGTTCCGACGACGAGTGGTTGTTTTCTCCTGCTCGCCTCAGCCGTTAAGTGTTCGAGCTCGGGCGGTGGCGACTCTCGCTCGTGTGCCATATAGCAGGATGCCAATAGTATTGGCTCATCATCGCGACCTTCCAGGGCCACAACTGTGAGGTCATCCGTGCTGTAATTAGACATAAGGTAAGCATAGATGCCTTTTCTTACCAGAATGGCCGTCCTTGCCTTACTTACTGCGGTGGGATAGAAAACGTTGTAGTTTTGTGACCTTAGCCCTGAGACCTTGTTCCCTGCCGCAATCCAAGGTTCCTGAACTAAGGCCACTTCGGCGGGCCCTGTCTCAAGGGTTAATAGGAGCTCCGCCGACGCGAGCTTGCTTTTATGCAAGTTGACCTGGAGGACCTTCAACTGCATGGTCGTTGTCGGCGTCCCCAGGCCTGGATGGGTCAACTACCATGGTTGCGTCCACATCCTCATCGTCCTCCATACTGGGTGGGTCAGCTGCTGTGGCTGATTCCTCATCCCTTTCGGTCTCTACCTCCGTTATATCGAGGCTGCTGGCTTTATCGACCATCTCGTCGATGCCCAGGTCTTTCTCGACCTCTCCAGCCTCTAGCGTGTGCTCGTTCTTGTCTTCGGGATGGCGCTTTTGAGTCGTAGGTGCACGCTTCCTACTCCCCACGCCATCTTCCCGAATCTAGGGTAGAGCAAATCATCGGCCTCCTTGTTGATCTGGAGGACCATGTGCTGCCCGTTCTTGTCGGGCTTAGCAACATGCAGTACCTTCCAGTCAGCTGTTGGCACGTCTGGGTTTTGCCACCTTAATAGTTTCAGCGCCTGCTCCTTTGGTACAACCCTTGGGAAGAGTACTTTCGCTTTCGGCACTGACGGAATACAAGTTCTGTCAACTACTTCCAGCTGGGCACCCTCCCATGGGCTTCCCATGTCTGCAACGACGCTGGTGACCCACTTGAGGGTGAGGTCGTCCTTACATTTAAGGATTTTGACTCCAAACAGCCAGCCTGCTCCGTCGAACGTGACAGGTTGCGCTGCTGGGTCGTCCATCCTTTTAAAAATCTCCTCGAACAGCTTCCCCTCCACTAGCTTCCACTGTTCCAGGGTCATTTTGCCGAAAGGGTCGCTTTTGTCGACGAGGGCTACGGTCAGATGCCGTTTCGCCACGTCACTGGCTGACTCCTTTCCCGGCGTTTTCCCCTTTGAGTAGAGCTTGGTGGAGCCTTGCTCTGCGGTCTTGGGCGTGGCCTTTTGCTCGCTGGGGCCTCCGCCTTCGCTGGCTCAGTTGAGCGCTGCCGCTTGACAGCCAAGCTCTCCTCCACTTTGTTGGCGTATAATGCGGAGGTGGCTTGCATCGCCTGTCTCTCCGCAAAGTGTTTGCGACTCTCCTTGATCTTTTGCTCGGCCCACGCCAGCTTGTTGCTCTCCTCTAGGGTGAGCTTACCGCTGCCATCGAGCCTCGCTTTGATCTTGAGGGCCGCCTTATATTGGGCCTTCGCTCGCATGCCTTCCTTCGTCCTTTGGGCCTTACCTTACAAGAGGTGCTAGAACCCGACAGGACTGGGGAAAGCAGCAGCTTTTCCTCGGCCTCCGTATTTATAGAGCCGCCGTGCGACTCGCAGTCCGAGTCTGTATCGACTGCGGTACCACGCCACACTTTGGCTTTTGACGTTGTGGCAGTAGCTGTACAACTGTCTTGGCCTGCTCCAACCGCGACAGAGGTGTGACCGCTGGCGACACGAAGAGGGGATTTCTCCCCACCGTGCCCGCCGGTGGTAGCAGTCACGCCTTCCACCGACGTTTGGGCTGATATCCCAGCCCGAGTTTGGTCCTTTATGTTGTGCATTTTTGGAAATGACCATGGTGGTTGCATTTTGTTCTTGGGTACCACCCCATAGCATTTTATGCCTACTGCCAGGCACCTCGTAACCATGGCTCTTGCTCAACTCTGCCCAACTAAAGCTGGACAGAACTGGCCGTCACCTTAGCTAGACACTGCATTTCCTGGGTGTAAGACGCGCAAGTGACACTAGGTATATAGCTCGCTTTAAGCCGAGGTACATACAGTGTCCATTGCCCAGCCGACACCCTCGGGGAGGGTTCAGTTAGAGGATTTCCGTCAGCCGAACGAGAAGATTAGTATCAGCTGTTTTTTTTGGCAAGTTCTGCGGCTTCTTTTCTTTTTCCAAATTCTGATTTGGCACTGATTGGCAGACGTGTACGTCCAACAACGGTAGGAGTATCATTTTTTGATATGCGATCAACTATTTTTTTAGCCAAGCACGATTTTGGTCCAAAAAGATATTTATCTTTCTGTGAGACTTTTTCCAGTTCTGAGCTGATCTTAAGCAATAAAAATTTATTGCTTAAGATCAGCTCAGAACATCTTAAGCAATAAATTTTTATTGCTTAAGATCAGCTCAGAACTGGAAAATTCAATTTTTCCTATTTTGTGCATTCTATCCGCCATATTTCAAACAAATCGATTTTTGTTATGCAGAAGTTACCTACAAAAAATGGAATTACTCGTAAAACGCAAAAAATCGCACTATGAAATAAATTGCAAAGAACTTATTACTTTTTTCTTAAACTATTTGTATTTATTTGAAAGATGCCAAATGGGGCCAAATTTGGTTACGGCTTAGGGAAGGTTAAAATTTTAAAATAAATCTACCCTTCCGAGGTGATGTAGCCTATTAAGTTATTTGAAAATGTAGTGACATAAATATAAGGTTGTCAAAAAAGTCTTGCGGTATTTTTATTGCATTTTCAATTGTTCATAAAATTGGTTATAATAATGCGATTTAAGTCAAATATGCACCGTTTTGTTCGATGACGAGTTCCCAACGAGATGCCAACTTCATAATGCCCCTCTTATAGAAGCTCGCTTCCCTATTGGCAAAAAACTCGGAGAGCCAATTTTCACAGGACTCTCTTGTGGCCAACTTCCGACTACCAAGCTCGTTCGCCATGGACAGAAATAGGTGGTAATCACTTGGTGCGAGATCCGGACTATACGGTGGATGCAAAAGAACCTCCCATCCGAGCTCCCGGAGCTTCTGGCGCGTCACCAAAGATGTGTGTGGCCTGGCGTTGTCCTGATGGAAGACAATTCGGCCTCTGTTGATCAAAGATGGCCTCTTCTGCATGAGTGCTGCATTCAAGCGGTCCAGTTGTTGGCAGTACAGGTCCGAATTGAGCGTTTGGTCATAGGGGAGCAGCTCATAGTGGATGATTCCCTGCCAATCCCACCAAACACACAGAAGAACCTTCCTGGCCGTCAATCCAGGCTTGGCCACCGTCTGGGCAGCTTCACCGCTTTTCGACCACGACCGTTTGCGCTTCACGTTGTCGTAAGTGACCCACTTTTCATCGCCAGTCACCATCCGCTTCAAAAACGGGTCGATTTTGTTGCGATTCAGAAGCGATTCGCGTGCATCCATACGGGCAAAAAAGTTTTTTGCGTCAAGTCGTGTGGCACCCATACATCGAGCTTCTTTTTGAATCCAAGCTTTTTCAAATGGCTTATAACGGTTTGATGACTCATGCCAAGCTCTTGGCCGATGCTACGGCTGCTACTATGCCGGTCTCTTTCGATCAATTCAGCGATTTTATCGCAATTTTCGACGACTGGCCTTTCGGACCGTGGCGCATCTTCGATCACCTCTGCACCAGAACGAAAACGTTGAAACCATCGTTGTGCGGTGGAAATGGAAACTGTTTTGGGTCCATAAACTGCACAAATTTTATTGGCAGCATGAGATGCATTTTTGCCTTTATCGTAGTAGTATTGTAAAATATGCCGTATTTTCTCTTTATTTTGCTCCATGTTTGCGACGCTATAACTCACGAACGACTAAAAACAAACAACAATACATCAAACACGTGTTAGCGCGTGAAAAGAGCTTTCCAAAAAGCTCTAGCGTGAGCCGATGCGACGAATACAACTAGAACTACGCGCTTGCAAAGACAAGCTTGCGGAAATACCGCAAGACTTTTTTGACAACCTTATATAAAGCAGTTTTAATTTTACACTTATATACTTATGTGTCTCTTCATTTTCCTTTTTACACCAATGAATTATCAGCAACACAATTCCAGTAAGACGCACTTAAAACTGATCAAGCCAAACACACCTCGCAAGCACATATTTAGAGAAAATTACATCGATTGACTTTTGACACAGCTGTGTAACGGTAATCTATTCTTAGGACAAACAGACATCACGATTCTTTTTTTTGAAGCATTTTCTACTAAAAACCAAAAACAACAAAAATAAAGCGACACTTTGATTCTTATCACTTTTGCACAGATAAAGGGGATATTTGACCTAATGTGCATTGGTACAGAGTATGGGAAAAAAAAATTTTACGTTTTTATTTATTTTATTTTTTTACACATCTTAATTCTAAATTTGCATGTTATGCTGGCAGTGGAGCTTCCATTTCTGGGTCGTTTATCACATAATTCTTATCCTAGGAACTTTCATCTGTTTTTTCTTGAATCTTATTTACTAGACCATGCTCTAGCACCGGGATTCGAACCCGGACCGACGGCCGCATCTCAACCAACTGAGCTACCGACGGTGGCAAACTGACAACGTCTAAATGTTTACTTGACTTCCACATACAAAGCCTACTTTTCAGCGAAGCAAAAATAATAAATTCGAGAAAAAATCCAATTTGTGGAAATTACCTTTGCTTAAACAAAATGATTAGCCTTAAATTTATAAAAAAGAACAATTAAATAAATTAAATATTAAAAATAAATTAAAAAACAATTAGAAAATTTTAGTCTTGTACTCTGCTGTATTTGAAGCCAGGTCGTTTTGCTTTACTTACTGTTTTTATGTAGAGTATTTAAATATGCAACAAAGCCTGGAGCAGTCATCAATCCTCCATAAGAAAGAAAGAATTTTCTCGTCTTTGAATTCAATATATGTGGATTTTTTGGGTCGTCTGATAAGCTGTTGGTTACTTTTTAATCAATTTGCTATGAAACATCTTATGGCTGGTTGTTAGGGTAGGGTTATTTTAACCCTTAGCTGACATTACGAGTTCGTAGTCGGCAGTCCTTCCATATTATTGTGTTCTTAGAGAAGGCCAATAATCTACATAAGGCTTAAATGGAGCTGCTCCAAGGAAATTTGGCCCTACTCCGCATTTCCTGCAGTGTTAGCTTCTCTTTTTAATAAATAAGCTTTGGCCCAGTGGGTAGGCACGCTGCCTTTCAGTTTTGTTTTGTGTGTTCAAACCCCGGTTGAGGCTAGAACTACTTTTTTTATAGCAAAAACTTTTTGTGAGATTACAAATTTTTTTTGTGCGTTGTTTTGTATTTTAAATTGTTGTTGGCCGACACTGCTGTAAAGCCGAGGTGTCCATTCGTTGCCATGGCCAACAACAATATCGCTGGGTCACACGAAGTCGGAATGGCAATATCAGATGTTGCAAAGACGTGGACAATTGTTGAAAAGGCAGAAATGAATTTGAAAGAAATATTTTCTTTCAGTCAAACAATAATAACTAGTTTTATGAAATAGAACATCTATTGCCCATTGATGTATTAGCCCTTTAAGCATTAGAATATAAGCATATGAACCCTCAGATCAAAGGTTCAATCATACTTTTGTCCTACGATGTTTGGCGCAAAGGATATCTTAGTAGTAACTGTTCTTTTAAATATATTTATATTTTTTTTTATAACAATTAATTTTAAATTTTTGTATAAAACATTTGACTGTAGGCCTAAAACCAAAAGAATTTTGTGTAAGTTACTGTTATCTTTGGCTACGCTTTAGTATTTGTAAACTTAGACGCTTTTGCCATTTGCCGTAACAGCAGGTGGATTGTGTGTGTTACAGGGTGTGTGTGTAGTGAGATGGTGAAGCGAAAGAGGAGGGTGGGAGGAAGAGGTTGGAAAGCTAATTTCAATCAAATATTAATTAAGAAGTGGCTGCCATAAGATCAACTTGTCAATTCACTGCGGTTTGATCCAAGTAAAAATTAATTTTAATGTTTAATTCATTTCTATTTTAACTAAAGAAGTTTGTTTGTTTGTTTATTTAATTTTTCTTCTCAGCGCTACAAGTAATGATATACTTATATTTATAACGCTAATCACAACGGCAAATGGTTCAATTAGAATTAAGTTACAAAATTATTAGGTATGAAGATACAGAAACATTTAAAAAAAAAGAGTGTGTGTCATGAGACGCACGGTACGAGCGAAGCTCTTTACGATGAATCCGATTTAAGTAATGGAAAAAGACACATTTGGATTCTGTATAAATAAATGTTAAATTATCAAATATTAGGTCACTCTCAAATTACTGTTAAGTCACTGTTTAGTCACTGTTAAAACACTTTAAGGAACTGTAAAGTCACTGTTAAGTCACTGTTAAGTTACTGTTAATTAACTATTAAGTCACTGTTAAGTCGCTGTTAAGTCGCCGTTAAGTCACTGTTAAGTTACTGTTAAGTCACTGTTAAGTCACTGTTAAGTCACTGTTAAGTCACTGTTAAGTCACCGTTAAGTCACTGTTAAGTCACTGTTAAGACACTGTTAAGTCACTGTTAAGTCACTGTTAAGTCACTGTTAAGTCACTGTTAAGTCACTGTTAGGTCACTGTTAAGTCACTGTTAAGTCACTGTTAAGTCACTGTTAAGTCACTGTTAAGTCACTGTTAAGTCACTGTTAAGTCACTGTTAAGTCACTGTTAAGTCACTGTTAGGTCACTGTTAATTCACTATTAAGTCACTGTTAAGTCGCTGTTAAGTCGCCGTTAAGTCACTGTTAAGTTACTGTTAAGTCACTGTTAAGTCACTGTTAAGTCACTGTTAAGTCACTGTTAAGTCGCTGTTAAGTCACTGTTAAGTCACTGTTAAGTCACTGTTAAGTCACTGTTAAGTCACTATTACGTCACTGTTAAGTCACTGTTAAGTCACTGTTAAGTCACTGTTAAGTCGCTGTTAAGTCACTGTTAGGTCGCTGTTAAGTCGCTGTCAAACAAAGAACATTATAGTTAGCACAGTATAGCATAGCACAGAATTCACAACTTGACCTTAATGCAGCCACTCTTTGCACCCCCAATCCCCGCATACCCACCATACCCCACCCGACCAACCCCAGATCCCCACACGATCCCCACCAGATCACCACGAGATCTCCACCAGAGGCCCACCAGATCCCCACCAGATCCCTACCAGATCCCCACCAGATCCCCACCAGATCCCTACCAGATCCCCACCAGATCCCCACCAGATCCCCACCTGATCCCCACTAGATCCCCATCAGATCACCACAAGATCCCCACCTGATCCCCACCAGATCTCCACCTGATCCCCACCAGATCACCACCTGATCCCCACCTGGTTCCCATCAGATTCCCACCAGATCTCCACCAGATCACCACCTGATCCCCACCAGATCCCTTCCCAATCCCCACCAGATCCCTACCAGATCCACACCAGATCCCCACCAGATCACCGCAAGATCTCCACCAGATCCCCACCAGATCACCACCAGATCACCACCTGATCCCCACCAGATCCCCACCTGATCCCCACCTGCTCCCCACCAGATCACCACCTGATCCCCACCAGATCCCCACCCGATCCCCACCAGATCCCCACCAGATCCCCACCTGATCCCCACCAGATCCCCACCTGATCCCCACCAGATCACCACCTGATCCCCACCAGATCACCACCTGATCCCCACCAGATCACCACCTGATCCCCACCAGATCCCCACCTGATCCCCACCAGATCACCACCTGATCCCCACCAGATCCCCACCTGATCCCCACCAGATCACCACCTGATCCCCACCAGATCACCACCTGATCCCCACCAGATCACCACCTGATCCCCACCAGATCCCCACCAGATCCCCACCAGATCCCCACCTGATCCCCACCAGATCACCACCTGATCCCCACCAGATCACCACCTGATCCCCACCAGATCACCACCTGATCCCCACCAGATCCCCACCTGATCCCCACCAGATCACCACCTGATCCCCACCAGATCACCACCTGATCCCCACCAGATCCCCACCTGATCCCCACCAGATCACCACCTGATCCCCACCTGATCCCCACCAGATCCCCACCAGATCCCCACCAGATCCCCACCTGATCCCCACCAGATCACCACCTGATCCCCACCAGATCACCACCTGATCCCCACCTGATCCCCACCAGATCCCCACCTGATCCCCACCAGATCACCACCTGATCCCCACCAGATCCCCACCAGATCCCCACCTGATCCCCACCAGATCACCACCTGATCCCCACCAGATCCCCACCTGATCCCCACCAGATCACCACCAGATCCCCACCTGATCGCCACTAGATCCCCACCGGATTTCCATAAGATCCCCACCAGATCTCCACCTGATCCATAACAGATCACCACCTGATCCCCACCTGGTTCCCATCAGATTCCCACCAGATCTCCACCAGATCTCCACCAGATCCCCACCTGATCCAAACCTGAGCTCACAAGGTCCCTACCAGATAACTACCACATGACCACCAGAACCAAACCAGATCAGCACCAAATCCGCGCCAGATCCTCACCAAATCTTCACCTGATCCCCACCAGGTCTCTACCAAATACCCATCACTTCCCCCACTTCCACCTCACACTATCCAACTCCACACACAACCCACCTGCCACTACGCGGTAATGGTAAAGCTGCTGATTTTGCAAATACAAAATACAAAACACAAAATCAAAGACATACCCCCAAAGAATCTGTCGCAAAGACATACCCGCAAAAAATCTGTCGCAAAGACAAAATTTTTCAAGATTCACTCCCCCATTCTGACGGACGTCCGTAAAAGAGCTTCGCTCTAAAAATAGAGGCAAGCTAACTTCGGCTCGACCGAAGTTTATATACCCTTGGAGCTTGATATGTGCCTGACAGTTTGTATGGCAGCTATACTATATAGTGGTCCGATTTCGAAAAATTTTGGTGAAATGATGTAAAATCATTAAAAACTTATAAATACGGGCGTTGGGAGCGATAACATTGAAAACAAAAAAGGTTTTTCTCACTAAGACTTTTTTCAGACCTAACTTTTGTATGGCAGCTATACTATATAGTTGTCCGATTTCAAAATTTTGGTGAAATTATGTGAAATCACTAAAAACTTATAAATACGAGCGTTGGGAGCGATAACATTGAAAACAAAAAAGTTTTTCTCACTAAGACTTTTTTTTTCAGACCTCACTTTTGTATGGCAGCTATACTATATAGTGGTCCGATTTCCGAAAAATTGTTGGTGAAATTATGTGAAATCACTAAAAACTTATAAATACGAGCGTTGGGAGCGATAACATTGAAAACAAAAAAAGTTTTTCTCACTAAGACTTTTTTTCAGACCTCACTTTTGTATGGCAGCTATACTATATAGTTGTCCGATTTCAAAATGGCTTGGTGAAATTATGTGAAATCACTAAAAACTTATAAATACGAGCGTTGGGAGCGATAAAATTGAAAACAAAAAAAGTTTTCTTACTAAGACTTTTTTCAGACCTAACTTTTGTGTGGCAGCTATACTATATAGTGGTCCGATTTCGATAAATCTTGGTGAAATTATGTGAAATCATTAAAAACTTATAAATACGGGCGTTGGGAGCGATAACATTGAAAACAAAAAAGTTTTTCTCACTAAGACTTTTTTTTCAGACCTAACTTTTTGTATGGCAGCTATACTATATAGTTGTCCGATTTCAAAATTGCTTGGTGAAATTATGTGAAATCACTAAAAACTTATAAATACGAGCGTTGGGAGCGATAACATTGAAAACAAAAAAGTTTTTCTCACTAAGACTTTTTTCAGACCTAACTTTTGTGTGGCAGCTATACTATATAGTGGTCCGATTTCGATAAATCTTGGTGAAATTATGTGAAATCATTAAAAACTTATCAATTCGAGCGTTGGGAGCGATAGCCTTGAAAACAAAAAAGTTTTTCTCACTAAGACTTTTTTTCAGACCTCACTTTTGTATGGCAGCTATACTATATAGTTGTCCGATTTCAAAATGGCTTGGTGAAATTATGTGAAATCACTAAAAACTTATAAATACGAGCGATGGGAGCGATACCATTGAAAACAAAAAAGTGTTTCTCACTAAAACTAGTTTTTCAACCGATCGTTCCTATGGCAGCTATATGCTATAGTCATCCGATCCGGCCGGTTCCGACAAATGTGCAGCGTATTTATACCAAAAGACTTCGTGCAAAGTTTGGTTACGATAGCTTTAAAACTGACGGAGGAGATAGCATAGAAACAGACGGACGGACAGACGGACGGACAGACGGACAGACGGACATGGCTATATCAACTCAGCTCGTCATGCTGATCAAGAATATATATACTTTATGTGGTCGGAGATGCTTCCTTCTATGCGTTACAAACATCCGGACAATTTTAATATACCCTCTCCAAGGGTATAAAAAAACAAGTTAGATATTACAATTTGTACAATTCTGTTCTAAATTACTTAAGCTTAAATAATACATAAAACTGATGTCCTCAATTTATATATTTGGGGTTTGTTGTAGGTATGCTGTTAACTTTTCCCTAAATGTCTGTGCGTTTCTAATTGTCTTCAATTCATGTGGCAGTTGATTCCAAAGACGAATAGCATACGGAAAGAATTGACGATCCGATGTTGCTAGATTATTTTTAGGACTTATTAAATTGTGCGTTCTATGAGATGCGGCAAATTTTAACATTGTGAAAAGATAAAAGGGTTCCCCGGTATTTATAATTTTGTGTAGATAGATTAGGACTCTCAAGCAAATCCATGAATTTAGGTTGATATTGAATATTTGCTCAGAAAATGTTGAAATGTGATCTCTTCGAGTTTTTTTAAATATGTACCTAGCGAAGTCGTTAAATGCAACATTTAGCCTTTGCCTGCAACTCGAGCTACAGTTACCAAACACCTCTAGTCCATAAAATAGTATTGGTAGACACAGGCTTTTGCAATTATTTTTCTCGTTTGTGTGGGTATGAACTGCTTTGTTAAATTCAGCTGCCTGATGAGTCCGTATGTTTTGCCAAGTTCTTGGTTTGTATGGTCCTCCCAAGTCAACGTATTGTTAAACATAAATCCTAAATTTTTTGCTCTATCCACATATTATATTCGATATCAACATTATCTATTTCAAGCTTCTGTAAGTCGTCAGTGGACGACTAACATACATTTGTACATCATCTGCATACATCTGGACATCACAGTTAGACAACAAAGTGGGAAGGTCATTTACATAAAGACAAAAGAGTAATGGTCCTAGAACAGACCCTTGCGGAACACCTACTCTAGTTTTAAGAAAAGTAGAAGAGTCTGTTGGGGTAAATACCAGTTAAATAGCAAAATAATAGCACTCAAAGGCGATCAAGCAAGCAGTCTTTATACCCGTTACTCGTAGAGTAAAAAGGGTATACTAAAGTCGTGCAAATGTATGTAACAGGCAGAAGGAATCATCTCCGACCATATCTATATATATAAATCTGTACGCCCGACTGACAGACTGACATATTATCAAGCCACAGCGAAAACGGCTTATCGTACAGGTCTGATTTTTGGCATAGACCTTCGTTTAGTTATGCAGGCGCCCACTAAGAAAGGAAATTTAAAAATTTTTCTCCAATCCATTGAAAAACCTAATTAAAGGATTGTATGGGCCCGTAACGGTTGTTCCGCTCAGGCAATGCTGTGTTTCGCTGAGAATGCGAGAGAGAGTGAGAGCGCGCTGAGTGCGTGCATATGTATATGTGTGATTTTTTTTCACATAAACAAGCAATAAATCAAATTGAGAATGGCCTCATCCAATTGCATTGAATCTTATAGCACATACAAATCACATCGATAGCTTTAACCAAATGTTGATCGCGTTTCAAAATAATTTAATTAAAACTTAACAAAACTAACAGCCAAAAAATGTATGTTTGTGTATTTGCTTTCATATGTTTATATGTTAGAGGTGGTACGTGACTTCAACGATACAGGATAAGTGATGGCACACATGACGTGAGCAGTCTTCTTAACATTAATTGTCTCCTTATTTCATTTGCGAGTTTTTGTTAATAAACTAGGCTGTGAGCTGATTATGTAAGAGTTTTATTTCGATTGGAACACCTAAAAATTCATAACATAATAATTTGCAGATAAAAATCAGTGGGCAGCTGGAACTGTGACCCTTATTAACAATATATTTATTTTTTCCGATTTTAAAAAAGAAAAATTAAATTTGCTTCTAATTTTTTTTACCTTTAAGAAATGAACTTTCCCTGTTTTGGTTGCCGCATAGTAAAGAGTCTAAAGACACATAGGTACACATGTTTAAATAGTTACATATCTCAAACTGCGTTTATTTACATAAATTGATCAAAAAAGAATATTCTGGAGATCTAATTAAAAACAAATATATATAGGTGCGCACTTATAAATAAAATGTCCCTTGACTGTTTAGCATTCACCAAACAGGAAGGGAATAATTTTTAATTCAGAAATTTTAACGCGACTTGAAAATTAGGTTGTGTGCGGTACGACGGGACGGGATAGAATTTAGTATGTGTACAGGTCACTGCTTCTCCCCGCTTTACTTAATCCTCTATTCCCAGATTGTTTTATTTTAATCAACCGTAAATTCGAAATTTTCTAAACACTAAGCTAAAAAAAAAGAAATACCTTTTTAACAAATAGATAATATACAAATACATTGTTCAGAGTGCTATACAATTTTTTCTACTTACTACGATTTTTTCAATACTTGGACGCGGACGAAGTCGCGGCGGGTTCAGCTAGTAAAGTATATATATTCTTGATCAGCATCAACAGCCGAGTCGATATAGCCATGTCCGTCTGTCCGTCTGTCCGTCTGTCCGTCCGTCCGTCCGTCTGTATGAACACCTAGATCTCAGAGATGGTAAGAGATAGAGGTTTGACATGTATGGGACAAATGCTTCTTTTATCTGCACGCAGATCAAGTTTATTTCAAATTTTGGCCACGCCCCCTCCCGCCCCCACGAATCGGAAAAATCGTTATATCTCCTACAGTTTTGAAGATAGACGATTCGTACCTTCTAAAGATAGTTAGTAATTAGCAAATGAATCTGATTTGCCAAAGAAACAATCAAGATCGGATGAACGGTTCTCAAGTTATGAGCAAAAAAAGTGATACAAGCCCCCCTGCTACCCCCCCTCCCACCATAAACAAAATGTTGCCTACTTTTCGGATGGTCACCCTAAGGAACGCAGGAACACTGTTGAACAAGTTTTTTCATGAGTAACGGGTATATCGAAGTCGGTTAGAGCCGACTTTAACTTACGCTCTCGTTTTAAATTGGAATCGCTTGCT